>JRZD01000017.1:12207-29031 GCA_000826945.1 Eimeria nieschulzi
ATTCGGCCAAGCGGTGCCAAAGACCAACTGGCGGAACCAGCGAGCACCGACACTGCCAGCATTGAGCGGTCGTTGGAATTAATCTCAGTGAGTAGCAAGCGATTGTGCATGCCTCTGCGGGAATCCAAGCCGTCCGCTTGTGTGGCAGCACAGCTTTGAACGATGTTCAGTTTTTTGGTATGTGGTTTATTATTTTATGAATCATATACTTTCCCGGGAGAATCTGAAGTGGCTTTGCAGGTGCGGCCATCTAAAGGACCTAACACAATTATTGTGGCTCTAGAGTTCAAGGCGTAAGTTTGGTCGGCTCCATGTAAACTGTTAGGCCTTGCTATGCCTCTTTCTACCCCAAAAAAGTCCCCGTCAACCAGATGTGTGGGGTGGGCGTCCTATGTAACTGCGTATTTATCATGGAGTAGTATTTTTTCGCGAACTATCATGGAGTGGTATTTTATAGACTTTTTTTCTAATTGCTTTACATTTTTTTGCATTTTGTGTGAGCGCAGGCATGGTTACAAAGCTGGAGGCACTCAGCAATTGATTCGGTTCGACGTGGACCCTGCAGTGGGAAGGGATCTTGCCCTCCACCACTGTCTTGCATTTCAAGCCGCCAAACGGGTATGTCATGAGCTGCACAACGTGCCTTTCACTATGTATAACACTTCCGGCTTTCTGTCCACGCTGTTATACTACATTCGCATCAAACAGCCCGTTCTTGTTTTGCCCAGGCTCACCTAACCCAGAGCACATGCGATAAGTGGTATAACACTGGCAACGTAGAAGCTGTCCGCCAGATGGTACAGGACTTCTTGGAGGGTGAGATTGTAGCCCTCGGGTGGAGGTGGAAGTATCAAACCAAGAGGGCCCTATGAAGCTGAAGTGCTGAAGCACTAGTAGAAGTGAAACGTGAACGGCGATTGTACATGACTTGATGAGTGTGATCTCCTTTCCACGGGGCACAAACGGTGATTGTATGTCCCTGTTTGTGGTGTATTACGATCAGCCGAAGCCACAGAAGCTTCAGAGAAAAGCCCCGCTTTTGAAAAGATGCCAACGACTCCTTGGGACGTATTAAACCGCAGGGAGTAGTAACTGAGTGTTTTTGTGAAGCTGGAAAAATGTCGTTTGGTCAGATAAGTGCGAGCTGCTTCGTCTCCAGTTACGCCACCCTACGGCCTGGAGAAAAGTGGAAGCCGACGTGGTGACCGTAATGGCCCTTTATGAGATTCCTTCAAGCCCAAAGAAGCCGTCTAATACGTTTTTCTGTAAGCCTAGTGGCATGAAATTCTGGATTGAGAACATTGTTGCATCCCCTCGGAGGAAGGTGCGTTTTTGTTCCCTGTGGCCGCCGTGCAGTGTGACGTCTGACGGGCCGGCACGACGACCAGAAGTTTGAAGAATCGCCGTTTTCATAATCCAAAGGCGTCAGCTATCAACGTGCTCTACATTAGGCAAGCGCTGCAGGAGGCGATGCATTTACGCTCTAAATATTAAGGGTCGTATGAAAGCGACTCCCGCGTAATAAGGTGTGTAGGTCATAGGGACCTTGAAATGTTTGGGTGGCGGCCGACCCAAGGGGCTAGAGACGACGCACATCCCTCCTTCCAATTTGAGTTCAAAACAATCAAAAAAGAGTTTTCACTGAAATCGACGTCGCCCCAGCGCCAGAAGTTGAACACGTCATCCTGGTTATGTCGTTAGCTTTGCTGTTCCTTGCCCTGATCGCCACTGTTGTGAAGGTCACAGCACAATGCAGAAAGCCGCATTGCTCGGGATATACCCTGGAGCCCTTCAGGCTGCAGGCCAGAAGACCCCAACGTAGAGTACCCTGTGCGGCGAATAAAGTTGGGAGATATTTTAGTCATTTCTCCACGGCGTGGTGCCTAAACTTCAGACCTGCCGCTGCTAAACATCGTCGTCGAACGCCGACAAGTGGCGTTCTTCCATGCTTAGCATATCAAATCTCCCGAACTCGGTATCTCTCTACAAAGCAGCACAAGCAACCACAAGAAATGCCTCCTTATGCCGATCCGCCTCAACAGGGCAACAAGAAAGCAGCCCTCAGGTAGTCCCAATTCACTTCATCAAGAGCCACAGAGCGCCATTACTTTGTTACCTGCTTCGATTTGGCTCCACCGCTCTGCCGTTTCATTATAGCCCTCGAGATCAAATAGATGCCGCCAATACCCAAAACGGATACAACGAAAAACAGCCATAAGCCCGTTCCTTCGCCTCTGCATGGACATTAACACCGTCCGCAGCACGCAGGAGTTTCTTGAATTTTAAACGCCTTATGAAAGCGGGGCGTCAGCAACAGAAAGAGCAATGGTGTAGTGCGATGAGCCCAGAAGCAGAAGTGTATTTTTCTGCAAACGCACACAACCCCTCTTCCCCTCCGACTTTCATCAGCGATTAGACTGACTTGTCGGGACGACACTCTTCAGTCTCCTCGTCCCAAGACTCTCCCTCAGCACACTCCACTGCAACGTCCCTTTCATGCTCTTGCGGCTTTAACGTTTCTGCCACATGGTGGGGTAACTCGTTCCCCGACTCTATTTTGTGAAGTTTCTGTTGTCCCTCCTCAATGTGTTCAACTTTCCTGGGTGGCTCTTCGGGCACTGGCTGCGATGCCATCATCGACAGCGGACGCACGGAGCCCGGCTCACTGTGCGGTCTGCGGGTTGGGTGCACAACAGGCACGCACGCAGGCAAGTAGTCCCATCAAAACCTTGTAAAGGAAAGGTACAGAACAGATTGCTGTCCTTGCCGAGTGGAGACGGAAATCCTAGCCTGGTACTGCAAACAACTGCAAAAATCCCGTAAACACAATGCAAACAGCATTAATTAGCACGCCAACTCACTTGTATGGATCAATTACTACTTCTTGTTCTGGCCTGACAAGCCCGACACCTTGGTAGTCCATTCGATGCTGGCGGTTCTGTTGCCGCTGCAATTGCAGCTGTTGTTGCTGTTGCAATTGCTGCTCCGGCGTCAGAGGGGGAGGGGCAGGAAGTGCGCCCCCCTTCCAAGGAGAAGGAGAAGCTGGCCTATTTTCCCCCTCAATAGTAAGCACCACGTTGCGCTGCTGGTGTAGGCGATTCAGCCACGCGAGAGAAAACGGAGCTCCGTTTGTTGCACGCATGTCAATTTCGAGGGTCGCCGACGGCCCCAAAGACCGCAGCGCATCCGCTGGAAAAAAGAATGACCAAACCAACCCCCCAGACTCGTTTTCATCCTCGGTAGTGTCGAGCTTCACCTGCGCAGCGGGGTATACGTGAACCCCAGAATCGCCGCGAAGGTGAACTGCCCCTTTAGCCTCTAAGGAACCTTCCGCCATCTTTGGAGCTTCTGATAGTCGTAGCAGCAACTGTAAGCCAATACATAATGTCCACAGCAAAGATGTTTTCTATCGAGGGATGCTGGAAGCCAAAGGCTACGCCACTAGTATTGATGAATTTAGGTGCTTGCACTCCAAATCCGCTTACCAAAAGATCTTGCCCAGACTTGATGGGAACGCTGGGGTCAGGGTGAAGGGCTATAACTGAAGGCTGCAAAAATAGCAAAGCGAGATCCACGCTTAGGTACTGCATCCAGCACAGCTATTGCCGACGACAGTTTTCGTGTGCCGGTATCCAATCTCTTTGTATGTCTTCGGCAAAGAAAGACCTGTCAATACCATTTTATTGCCACATCATGGTTTACTGAAGGAGTACGTATGTAATCGGAATTCCTTTATGAGTATCACCAAATTTCAGTTGTGTTCGCTTTGTCTGGTTTGTCTGCAATCGAGCGTCTGTGTAGCAGTTCGTCGTCCTAACCTGCATTCCTTTGTCGCTGAGTGCGTGGATGCGGAAGAAGAACTGAAAGGGAAAGCAGCGCTCGGTGTGATGGAGGTACTGTAGCGGAAAGTGATCATCCGCCACGCGCAGCACAAAACGGCCTCTGCGAAAACGCCCGTACCACAAGCCTGCGCCCAAATAAACCCTCTATGGCACGAAGAGGTTGAGCCGATTTCGACAGAGGCAAGTGCTTTGATTTCAATTGCATGTCAACTTGATAAAGATATATTGTAGCCTGGTGTACAGCTGGGTTAGGGTGTAGGGTATGTGCAATACGGATCAAGATGAGTAGCTATCCACTGGCGGGCATTGATAGGATGGTCAGAAGAATGCAAAAAGTCCAACTCCCCCGTCGCAATCGTTTGCTCCTGCATATTGGCAAAACCAACGAACAGCGAAAAATCCCGAGGTCTAAACTGCAATGTCAAAAACTCAGAACCTGTGTTCGGCGGGTTGGCATATGGGATTTGCGGCGCACTGAGTTTGCGGTGACTAGGTCCATCTCCACATGGGATCCCATAAAGTTAAATCCAACCTCCGCCAAGACAAACGATGGCTGCAGGACAAAAACTACAGCTATACAGTTATTCAACAAGCTCCCTTTGATCCGCCTCCCTACATTACAAAGCGAGGCAGCGTGGGGGGAACTGCCTAGTCACTGTGAAAATAAACAGCCCAGGGCCACACCTACAAAATAAACAACCAAGCGTTCTCCGCCAACTCTGGGCTCTAAGCATCCCAAATCCCGAAATGGGTGGCGCACCTCGGAGACTTCGAATTCAATTGTTTTAAGAAATCCGTCCTGATTTTGTATGAGAGGTTGCAGCGGAGTGACGACCTGCTGGGGAGAGGAAGAGGCAGCGAGTCTCGAACTGGAGAGAGAAGCGGCTGCGCCTACAACACCGGACTTAAAGAAATCAGCCGGGGAAACCGACGGTACGCCAGTGGCACTGCAATTGCTCATCTGCACACATGACACGCCCCAACTACTACACTTTAAACACCCAAAACCCAAACCTCATCTGTCGTGGAGCACCACACAACTGTGGAGTGCCTGTGTACCCTTTGCAACAACCCTTGCACTTTAGGGGGAGTTAGAGGGACAGACTGGCTGACAGGGACGCCCTCAATCCTGAATATCCGACCTGATCCAGTTCACTGAAGGGAATGGACTGTATGAACAAGTCAAAGACAAGGCAGCTGTCTCCATCTCCCGTGAGGACTAAGTGGAAAACTGAACCCTCAGCTGCAACGCACTCGCACTCGTAGACCCTCAACTCCAAGTCAACGCACTTGCATACCACAACCCAAAACACCAAATTCTGCACTCTAGCAATTCAGTCTTTCTGTGGCAGGACCCTCAGGGAAATACGCGGCAGACCTGAGTGTTTCAGTCGATAAATCCGCTCCCTGTGACTCCCGCCAACAGTCCAGTCATATACAGCATCGACATTTTTCGAAGAACTGTTTTGCAGCTGTGTTGCAACACATAAACCCACACATTAAATCCTATGCCATATGTAGATGAACCAATAAACACTGAACAAGCGGAACACGCCCAGAGGCCTTTGTTGATACGATTGGAGTCATAAAACATAGCAACTGTAGAGATTTAAAAATTGAGCTAATGGTTTGTAAAAGGGCTATAGGCTACACACCGTGATGCTCATGCTCCTCGTCTGGTCTTCAAGAAACGTGCCGACTTTGAGTAGCAAGTCCTTCCCTGAGGACCGAAGACAGGGATCAACTATATATCCTATGGCCAGCTACAGCCAGGTCAATGTAGTTACGAGGCTGTAGTAGCAGGCGGGAAAGAATAAACAGGGTTATGTAACTCCTGACCCTCTGTGTCGATTGCAATGCGTTGCTTCGACGCAGAACCGCTGTGCAGAATTGCCTTGGTTCGGAGAACGACATGTCCATTGTTGTCGAGAGGTCCCCCTAAATTTCCAAAAGAAGGAAGCAAGGGAAAATAATAATTTAACTGCTGTAAAGTTGGAACATGGAGAATGACCGAAACTTCAAGGGCATATCGTTTCGGATACCCTTGTATTCCCGTATATTGTCTCATGGGATTATATTCCCAAGCAGTACGCCCCAGCCACTCGCCAGTGACCTGTACCTAGAGTGCGGCTGCCTCCGTTTGCGGTGTTGAGGTCTGTCGGAAGAGGCATAGCTCCGAAGGCAGAGCATTCTTCCACGGGGTTGCCGGTTCCTTCATGTGTGCTCGTCAGTGAGTGCACCGACACGTGAAGGGAGAAATGCAAACATTGGGACGCCTGAAATCATAGCGAACATAAGCCCTAAACCGTAACACACTAATCAACACATCGCCAGAGCTCAAACGAAAAAGCAGCCACATGACGGTCTTACAACCCAACAACCTTTATATTGCAAACGCCAAAGAGCCGTCTGCCTTTACAGGATATAGCTGGGGCGCTGGTACCCTGTGCAGTTGACAAGTGCTCGTACCTTCGCAGTGCTTAAAACATCCTTCCTGAGCGCTTTGTTATCTGCTTCATGTTCTAGAAGAACGCGCAAGGAATGCTCCCCAGCATCAAGGAGAAGCTTCAATGAATTCTGTCGCCCCCTCTGCTCCCCCAGCCACAAACCCTCGACTACTTCGATCCCGACTCTGCAGTCAAAAGAAGCCCCAAAGACAAAATCCATAGAACCGAGCTTCACATCCTATGCGTCAACATGAACATCGAGGCGATGTGTCGTCCGCGTCACAAATCGTGCTACAACAACTCAGAATTCCACGTCCACAGTCTGAACTACCTGCACAGCAGCCAAGGAGTGGTATAGCTGTTGGTAATTGTTGTTGCTTATTGTTTGCTGGACTGACAAACCTCACGAAGTCGACGACAAAGTTTGAGCCCACCTCCGCATACACCACAGAAGGCGACGTCAGGTGTAGGGGCACTGAAAGCAGGTCTCCCTAAGCAAAATGTGAACTCCACAGCCTGCGCCCTTGGATGATCGTCAAAAACCAACTAAGGTTTTTACTTTTCAAATAAGTGGTGAGCCATGGATTCCAAGAAGGCTAGAACCCGTTATCTTTAAAGCAGGCTGTCAAGCATTAAAAAAGCACCGTTGGTTTGTGCGGGGACTCACCGAATCATTTATTGCTGAAAAATCGACACTAAAAAAGAAATCCTCGCTTTCAAACCTTGGGGGTAACGGAGACGGCAACGTTATATTAGGGAGGGTCGTAGTGCAAGCGGCACCGCCGGAAGCACTCCCAGGAGGTCCGGGCAGGGCAGAATGCAGCGCATCGAGGGACATGATACCTGCAGAGAAGACACAACCAAAGTGTCAGCGGACGCTGGAAAGATCCGAAATAACTCAAAATCCTTAGAAACGTACGCTTACCTATAGTAGTTAGGAAGGGTTCGGCACCCTCAAACGCAAGCAGGTAAGAACCCGGCTGGAGCAGAGCGAGAAGATTGTTGTCGGTCGCCTCAGCGATCATGCCGGTCGACGGCAATGGCAGTGTTGCCAACTCCTTGCCGCTGCTGATACTACTTGCAGGTAACGATGCCTCAGAGAAAATGCGGAGCTTCAGACGAGAATCTGACGCTACGGCCGGCTCCGCTGCAACCCTCAACACGGTGGGCTTTGTGACCCGGAAAGTCGTCCGAGAAACGCCGCCTGCTAGAACAAGCTGTTTCTCGTGCTGATTCTGCTGCTGTTCGGTATGAAAAAAAAAAACGGAGGTTGCAAAGATCGGCACGTCTGGGTTAGAGAGCCAGCCCCTAAAGCACAACAAGGCATGCACATGCCCTGCTGTATTGCTGCGTACGTCCAGTAAGTAGGGGTTGTCAAAGCCCTGAGCTTCTACCTGGTGTTGAGAGACTTCGGGATCGGCTCGACCGGGAGCAAGTCGGGCACCTCCAACAACTCCGCCCGGACGGCATTCAGCAAAGCCGCATTGTTTTCTCCCAACTGCACAAAACGCTGACAGCCCTAAACCCCAACCATGGTCTTAGACCCACGGATCGGGTGAAAGAGAATATCGAAAGCGCCTGCAAAGAAAGCCCAATCACATTCCACGCTAAAACCATTTTTCTCTTAAAGCCCCTCTGGGGAAATCCTTGTAAACGCTATTTCTCATTAAACGAGCGGTCCCTACTTCGTCGTAAATTTCGAACTTCAAGATATAGTCGCCGCCTGGTAAATCTTTTGTGAGCAGCAGAATGCGTCCTTCAGTGTACTCCGACACGGCACTGGTGTGCAGGCATACACAACACAACCATTCCAACACAAATGCCATCAAAGTGTAGGATATGGTATGCCGAGTGCCACGCAGCATAGGGCTATCCCTACAAAAACTCATGGCTCCATAAAGACAATCAGTCAGATTTGCCTCCCGGCTCGTTGTATTCGTTGTGCCTGGAGGGGAAAACTTGGATTAAGGGCAAGTAAAGAGGGTGGTTTAATCCGATGACGAACTAAGCGTTGCGGCGAAGGCCTATGTCGTCTTTGCGGTGAAGCTCAAGGCGTAATGGGAGCCAAGCTGGTTGTAGAGAAACTTCCACTCGGAGGCTATCCAAAAACGCACAATCACAACCCTTAACCCTTACCTACCTTCTCGTGAGTTCTAGTAGACCCCGGGGTCAAATCACTCAGGTTTCGTAGTTAAAGCAAAACTGTTCGCCATTTCCACCCGTACCTGCTGCTTGGCCCCGGGGCAGTGAAGGGGAACTCTGGGTGCAGAGAGGGAGAAAGCCAGATATCATGTGGGCGCGAAACCTCAACCCCGTCAGATCCCAGTTGCCTGAAGAATCCCAAGCAAATCTCAAACCCCAAGCCTTAACTCCTCCAGGCAGCACTTCTAAACTTCTGCCAGCACTAAACCATACTCATAAATTCAGAACCAAAGGTGGCTGACTTTGGAAGAAACATGGAGGCATCGAACGTGACGTTGAAGGCTGCCTGTGCAGCCTTCCGTAGCTCAGTAGTTGTCAGTTGCTGCGGGCCTCTTGCTGCAATCCAAACAACCCAGAAAATAGCAAACCCTAGTCCAGGAATATGCCAAGCTGGGTCATTTTGGTCAGTCTTGTCAGGGTTTTTGAAGCCTCACCCCAGGGGCACACTGGCACAAACGAGACCGGGGTGGCGACGAAATGGAAATGAGCGACGGGGCAGGCAGCAGAAGAGCCTCCAGCGGGGGCAAACGTAAAACGGATGACGTAACGCCCTGACGAATCGGCCTCTGGTAGCCATATACATAACAGCACAAACGGGCAAAATCCTAAAGGAAAAGCTAGTTGAATATCCCGTGCGAAGAAAGCGCATCTGGGGCATAGGTACCCTGAAGCCTTCAGCTACGATGCGATACTACCAACTACCACACGATAATCAAAAATAAAATATAATCCCTTTATAGCATTGCTTTCCAAAGGCCAATGTATTCAAATTCTAGGCTCAGAGCCCCAAAGCACATACACACCCATGAAGAGATCTCCGTACGCCTCAGCGAGGATGTTTCCTGGCTGTCCTTCCGGATACACGACCATGTGTGGTGCGGAGCCTTGAGGGACAGCAATGGACAGCTTCAGCAACGAACGACGCGGAACTGCGAGAGTCAGAAAGTGGTGGCCTACTCAGATACAAACGCGCATACTCTCAAGAGCCGGGTCAGTTCGAAGAGCGACGGCAATCCCCAAGAATGCTCGGCCAGCGGCATCTCATCATCACAGCGCAAATGTCGGCCTGCAGGTTTGTGAGTCGACAAGCTAGGCATGAAGGCTGGCTACCCTACGTCTGCGGGAAACTGGTGGAGGTTCGAGTCCGCAAGCTGACCTGACGACGGGACGCCGTATTTCGTATCTAGAATGAATTGGGCATCTTCAGTGACTCTGAAAGGTCATCGAAGACACTCGGAAAACCGTTGATCCACCAGAGTTTACCACTTCCTGTGACAATCCAAATCCCTGTCCCCTACAATTTAAATTCTGTGACTGTGTGGCTTGCTTCATTTGTTTTGGAATAAAAGGCCTTTCCCGAATGCAGAGCCACTGCTGATTTTGGGCTGGCGTCGCTGGTTGGTGCCGCTCTAGCCGGGCGTCGATTGCCAGAGGCGTGCAATGCTGAAGTGAGCACGCAAAATACACCCAGAACTTCATAAACGCAAAATTCTCATACCTGAACCCATTGGGTGCAGGAAGGAGGGCGTCGTAGTGACGGACCTTCTCGACTCTAGAAGGATCTGCGGTCTGCGCGTTCATCGCCAGAAGCTCCAGTTCGTAGCGACCGGAATCAAGCGGGCCTACAAAGTGCTGCAGCGAGCGGAGAGTCTCAAAGCCCCGCACTACAACCATACCCAAAACCTTTGGGATCACGCTGGAAAACGCAAGACTCTTAACATCAACGAGCAACCCCCTTCTGGAATCGAGCAGTGTACGAAAGAAAGTAGACGAAAACATGCCGTTTGTACCTGATAGGCTTGCGCAAAGGCGAAAACTTGAAGCGGATCAGCGTTTCCCTGCTTTTTAAGGACGGCCAACAAATCTAATGCAGTGTAATCCACTAACACCGCCAAGTGCAAAAACGTCTGCAGAACAATCCTCAATGTCGACACCAGACCACATGTTCCGTATAACTCTACAGCACCAAACAAGGCTCCAAAATTTTACAACCGCGGCGACTTTAAGTGCCTTCTGGTTCCAGAAAGCACTGAGCAGGAAGTACAGTCCTCCGGCGTCCTCATGGTCATCATCTCACCTCCTGGCCGTCTTCAGCCACCTCGAAGGAACCGCCACCAACCTGCAAGGATTGGAACAGGCAATAAACAAAAGGGAAAGCCCCAAATTTCAACACCCATAAACAAAACAACCAAACCACGCGTCATAGCCAACTAAGAGCGCAAAGATTTCGCCAGCGGTGCCACACCAACGACATAACAAAATTGTTACCTTATGCAGCGAGGCTTCTGTGTGAGGGCCTGGGACTTCCAGGAGGTAAGGGACAAACTTGTCGCCATCATCCGATGCCTTAATAGCCCCTAAAATAACATATCAACGCCTCAGATAAAGGCATTACGGGCGTGAGCCAGCAGACACCGAGGCAACGGCAATAGGCGGCGAAGGAATTCAACATCTTCACTTCCTCGTAAGCAGCGAGTAGAAACACCATAAAAGGAACAGTAAGAAAATACAAGAAACAAAAGTGCCTTGCCGACCACCAAAACGTTACCAAGGTAAGCCTGTGGCTGAACAAACGATTTCAGCTAAGGAAATGTTCATTGAGGCAAATTTGTGCAAAGTGCGTCATATTGCAAACCCATATTTATGAAGCTCAGCGCCGGAGTCTGTGCGGTGGACGGCGTCATCTCCCCTAATATCAAAGGTGGCAAAAAATTTCCCTGTCGGCTGCACGAAAAACTCTATCAGCACAAACAAAGAACCACGAGCCGAAGCTCCCAAGCCATAAACAATGATAATACATGCTATGAGCAGTGCGCACAGCAGATAAGGCTATTACTATGTTGTCCTGCGCAGCTAAATTTGCTTGCCTCTTGAAGATAGGAGGTGGGGCGGACGGCAATTCGGGCGAAAAAGCCGTCACATGGCGGGATGCCCCCCAAAGGGTAACTCGCCTTAAAAGACAGTAGATACTCTCCTGAGCATAAGAAACAAAACGAAACACTGCTCCACAAAACAGGATATATGTGCTTGCTGATGCCCTACACCGCAACATCAGTGATACAGCCTTCCTCAAAGCGCTTTACCACAAATAAAACATCATATTTACATGCTTTCGTAATACCAGCGCTTCTTCGTACATAGGCCTATAGCTCACTTCATCCCTAATAATCGTGAAGTTTGCGTATACGGTACTTGAGCGCACCTGCGGGGAGCTGGCAATGTATAGAAGTAAGAGAGGATTTAGGGGAGTCTTTAGAAGTGCAGATTCTTTGGTGGGGCAGCGACACCTCTGAGACCTGCAGCTTGATTTCCTGTTTTTCTTTTAGGGCTGCCACTCGCAGCGTGCTACACGTCAGACATAGAAGGCACTGGCGTAGCTCTTCCAAGTGCACATAATATATCAGTATGGAAGTACCACGAAAACGTCGCCGCTGTTACGGACAGTGTGGTAATGCGTTTGCCGTATTGCGCAACAAGAAGAATGAGCATTCAGGTTTAGTTATTGTAGGGCGTAGGGAACGTCGTACCTTGGTTGTTGAAGAATAAGTCGCGTGGTGTGGGTCATGGCGTCCAACTCGTCAGGAGGAAATCCAAACCTAAAATGCAAACAAACACGAGACGCAACGACTTCATTTCAAATGCCAGGCCACAAATTCATAATCACAGTCCTAACTATTCGCAAGCATCGGTCACCTGAACGGGCAAATAAACGGTGGGCCATCAGCACCAAGTTCGCATGTAAGGATTCGGCCTTACCAGTCACGCATATCAATAGAGTGCATCTTAACGACCCCCAATTCGTCAGACATAATTGTATCTGCGTGAGTGCAATACACAAATGCTAATCCATGAACCCTAACTCTCTGAGTGTGCAAATGAAGTACGCGTGGTAGGTCCCGCAAAGTTCCTTCCAGAAAGCGTTTTGTAATGAGCTCGCTGAACCCTGAATATCTTTTCGGAACTCGAAAGCCTACACCGTCACCTCACCTTCTGTGTCATGCTTGAGTTGAACGATAACCCCTGGGAGTCGAGCGAAGGGGCACATCCAGGAATGGGCTGTCACGTCAAAAGGCGTCATGCGCGACTCGAACTGAGCGCGCACCGCAACGCATCAAAATCCGTGGGCAGCTTTGGACTGCTGCTTGCATGCAAAAAGCAAGATAAATAACTCTAAGCAAATCCTGCACCGCGCATTTAGCTTTTAGGGTGGCCTGTGGAATTGGCTGACTTTAACGGAATATTCAAAGTCGAACTCCATGCACTGGGTGTTATGATCTTCGAAATACATTGGGTCGCCTGCCAGTACCCAGATCTTATAAACAAACCCTGAACCAAGCGTATTGACATACCTAACCGGTACCTTCAGCCGCTAAAAAGTCCGAATTGAGGATTCAGACCGGACAGAAGGAAACTTACCTGTGGGCATCGCGTGGTCGAAGAGCTGTCCATTGAAAGTTGGGGTACCGCCCAAGCAGCCTGCAGCCAATGACACCCAGATATCAATAATGGTGCTACGGGAAAAGAAGCACAGTGGCACGACCAGCCTAAAACATAACCATTCGTTGGCGTTGAGACAGCCAGCAAACCACCGTTACTACAGCTGCAAAAGTCCATCTAGGGCTTATCCCAGAACCCCTAAGCCCTAAAACTGCCTGAACCAGACACTCACCAAGAGCGCAAACAGGAGCAGTTACGGAAGCGTCAGGTGGCGAATCTTCTTCGAAAAGTTCCAGCATCAACTGGAAAGGCCCTGCGAAACATGTCGTCGTCCAAAGCCCAAACCCAAACCAACCTAAACCCCTCATCACAAGCAGCAGGCCCTACGAATCCTTAAACATACAGCTTTTGGCTAAAACCGCAACGCTCTACGATGCCATACCCGAAATGAAACGGAAAGAAATTCTCATGAAGAACCGGGCAAAGCGATGTAGTCTCGCTGGCACGCGAATCGCCGTCTGCGTTGGAAACCCAGAAAGCCATACTAATATGCCCGGAATTCAAGCTCCAATGAACTTCATTCTTATGGCCCCCTTTACGCTGAAAAGTTAAAACCCAATCATCATCCATTGAGGTGGCAGGCGTAGCTTACTTGGAACACCGAGCGTGTGAATGGCTGCCAGGTCTCTTCGCCTGCGAAATTGAGAACAAACGGCTTCTCCGGCAAGCTCGCAAAGGTCAATCCTTCGTCATCCAATGTCTGCAACAAAAGCACTTCGCACGAAAGTTTGACCCTTAAGCCCGCACCAAACCAAGGCGTCCTACGAAGGTGTTTCGGATTTACAGTTTCGGGGGGAGCTGTAGGGAGGAATGATGAAGTCGGGCACGAGGAAGGAATGTGCAAGTGCATGCGGGCTGCGCGCACACTCCAAATCTTACACCAATAAAACATAATGGTAGCCCTAAGTTCACGATCGATGCATCCCACATTCCCAGAAAACTCTAAACCTTAAACCCTGATATCCTAAGCCCTAAAATCCTAAACCACAAACGCTAAAGCCAGAAAAATAAATAATCTAGAGATCCACATGTCTTCGTGTCTTCAGTCGCTGAGGGGCGGCAAGTAAGTCTAAAACACCCAGGTACCGCCCCAGTGATGCCTGCCAAGAAACGCGAAGCCTTGAACTGCATGGCGATTGGTGCAAATACGTTTCTGGCGAATACGAAGCTCATTGCTGTTGTACACGGCATAGGGGAGGGTCTATGACGCACAGTAAGGGACGAGAGCCAAATCGAGTCGAAGAGGATGGCAGGGCAGAAGGTGTTGAGAGGCGACATCTACAGGACCCAATTCTGCGCGTCCTGCTGTCGGCGAAATCCCAATCACCTAGACAGGGAAACAAAGGCAAACCAAACCATAAACCATATTTCCGAAGTTTTATTCCATCTGTTTCTTAAGTGCAAATCTCCTGCGCTGGCCACATGCTAGCTTGTGTTACCGAACAAAGCTAGAATTTGCGGCCCGACAGCTTATGTTTCACCACTTCGAGACGAAAGCTACAGGGAGTTAAGACCCTACGAGGTAAAAGAGCGAATCTCTCGCTGCGTCTGTCAACGAGGCGCTAATCACCGCCCTCGTCTTCGCGCCCCCAGCTCCTTCGATGATACTGAGACCAATCAAACAACAACGCACAAGTCCTAAACCCAGTACCTAAACTATTAAATATTATTTCAAACAGGCAGCTATCTCGACACCTCATACCATGCACCCTGCTTAGAAGCTCCATGTTCTCAACCCTAAACCTTTATACTAAAGCATACGACACCACAAAAAATCCCTCTTGAAACTCACGTAGCAGTATGTATGGCGGTTCTTCGTCGCTCCGCGATCGCCGCAGCATTTCCGGGATTATCTGCGGCACCCGCGAAAATGCCAAACCCTAATTCAAACCAACAATCCCTAATGCGTGCACCCCAAGCCCTCAAAGAGCTAGTTGTGTTATTCAGAAGGATATCCGTAGCTGCACGCGTCATACACTGCAGAAGCAAACAGACGCTTTCTCGTCTTACGTTTGAAGACGATGGGGGGCAGCTCATTCCGCTTTTTGCGGTAGAGTTCCACGTGTTTGAATTCAATGAAATTGTCCCGATGAACGTCCACGCTTAGGGAAAGGATGCTGCGGCCTGTACACCCCGACGAATCCAGTTGGTACGTATGTTGCTAAACACTAGTGCAAGCGATTAGATCACTCGCCACAAAAAATATCAGCAGCTACAAACACTTTCTTCAGAGGCTAGGTGAGGCGACATAGAAGCATAAGAAGAGGCGCTTCAGGGTTAGTAGTGTGGCACTGACCGCCCTCCACCGAGTCGGGTATAAAAAACCCGACAGTTTGCTCTTCATATTCGGACAATCCGGAAAGACCAAAGACATCATTTATTAACAGTTCGCCTGTAAGGTCGCACCGACAGCAACTGTGACGGTGGGGAGATGGAATACCAAACCTCAAGCGCCACATCCAGCCTCATACGTTGAAAATTACAAGCAAACTGGCGCTGATATTCTCTCTTTATGCTTATCCAAGCGCAATGGTGAACGGAGAGGCTTTGTGCATTTCTATTCTCCCTAAAGTGCCTCCAACGGAAGATGTGTATGTCGTGTCCCACTCACCACTATTATTAAGAAAGCCAAAGGAATTCAAGGACGTCGGCAGTGGGTGGTACTTGCAGTTTGGCGGGCTGTATTTCTCGTGGAGAGACAGCAGAGCCAGCGCGTGTTCCTGCTGCTGCTGTTGCTGCTCTTGCTGCAGCTGCTGCTCCCTTTGTTGCTGCAATTCCGCATTGCGGGTTACATCCATAGGGAAGCCCAAGGAGCCATACGGCATCGATAGGCATGCCACCAGCAACAATGCCAACGCGGCAACTCGGGCTCTCGAATTCGAGGGCGGCAAGACGAATCTACCAGAAGGTTTCTGTGGCGCCTGCCATTGTTGCCGGAGCTGCTGCTGCAGCAACCGCACCAGCATTCCCTTCTGGGAACGCATGGTCGGCTAAATGTTCTCTCTTGCCCAGCGGATGATAGATTTTTCAGGGGAGGTGTTAGTGGAGCGGAGCCGCAGGAAACAGATGTAAATCGCCCATCAGAGCAGGAAACACCAGAGAGGTTCCAACACCCATAAGAGGCCAAGAGGACAAATTCGCGAAACCTTTAAAAACAAAACCAAATGAAGTCGAGTGCGAATAAAGTCTTGTTATACTTTGAGTTTCCCCACTCACTAGTAACGAGGGCCCCCGTCAGATGCTGGAGATGGTCAAAGAGTGTCTTGCCACTGCTCTGAATCTAGTGTGGTACCCCACAAATTCTCTAGAGCTCCTTCCTTTCCCCCTCACTTAGGGAATCCCTTACAAAAACCCTAACCTTGAGTCATAAGGCTTAACTCATTGCTCCCCTTTGCATGCAGAGGCGGTTCAATCCCCGCAGCAGCCACGAGCAGCATGGGCCACAGTGGGTGGAAATCTCCAAGGGTAATGCATTTGTACTGTTTCTTAAGCTTATACTTAAGGGGGAAATATTGCATTAGGCATATATTACAAGCCTCTTCTAAGATGCTGCTTTTTTATGTGTACGCTTAGTACTTTAGCCTTGTGCAAGGCTCAATCTACTTGGGTGGACTGGGCAGAGTTACCTAGTGTTTTGCTATAGAACTCGCTTCCGTCTTTTTATGGAGATACTTTCTTGGAATATATTTAAGAAGACAGCAACACCACAGGGTGTGATCCAGTTAACATCGAACACGCCCAAACCTCCAGAGTTGCACAATAGGATTCAGGGATGAGGTTAGTGGGAGCGTGCGCATTTACGGGTGTAAGGGAGGCTCTGCGAGCTCTAAGCCTCA
>JRZD01000018.1:19400-31066 GCA_000826945.1 Eimeria nieschulzi
CAGGCTGCACCCAGGCAGAGAGACCTCCGCCTAGGAGTTGGGCCTTCGGCGTCAGGGGCAGAGGGCCCCAACGCTCAGCATGCAGCGAAGCAGACAGCTGCTGCTGCTGCTGCTGCTGCAGGGGTGCTGGCTGGAATGCATGCGCTTGCGAACCTTCGGAAGCCCCAGAAGGGCTGCACTGCGAAGAGCCAAAAGAGACCGTGAACTCTCCCTGCTGCAGTAGCTGCTGCTGCAGCTGCGGCATTTGAGCCCATTGAGGGGGTGGCACGGGGGACAGCAGCTGCGTGCCTTGCGACGTTTCGTGGGGATGCAACTGCAGCAGCTCAGCCTGCAGGCTTTCTATCTTGTCTGTATGTACACCCGGGTGCTGCCGCTGTATGGCCACTCGCTGCAGCTGCTGCAGCTGCTGCAGCTGCTGCTGCTGCTGCTGCACAAACTCTTTCTCAGGCCAAGCCGCTGCCTCTTGCTGCTGGCCTGCCACCTCCGCTCCCTGGAATTTTTGCTGCTGCTGCAGCTGTGGGATGCCGGCTTGGTGCAGCTGCTGCTGCTGGCGCTGCTGCTGCTGCCAATGCAGCTGCTGCTGCTGCAGTTGCTGCTGCTGTTGCTGCGTGAGGGCTAAGAGTTTTTGCTGCCTGTCGAGAGCCTCACTGGGGGAAAAGGGAGATGTTGCTGTCTCGGCAGACTGAAACTGTTGGCTGCTTTGCTGCTGCCGCGCATGCAAGAGCCGCAATTGCTGCTGTATCTGGTGAAGGTATTGTGAGTTCGACGGGGCTGGGGCAGAGTGGGAGAGAAAGTTGTGCTCTGCTGCTTGTCTAGGAAGAATTTGGTTGGGGGACTGCTGCTGCTGCTGCTGCTGCTGCTGCAGCTGCTGCAGCAGCAGAGATTGCTGCAGCTCCTCAAGCTGCTGCAGCAGCCCCTTGGCTTGCTGCTCTTCGTGGGGAAGGCCCAGCCGCTGTGGCGACGTCATGCAGAGCTGGGTGAAAAGCTGCAAGTCAGGCCATTTGTTAGCTGCTGCTGCATGTGCTTGCTGCTGCTGCTGCTGCTGCTGCCAGCCCAAGGAAGGGGCCGAGGAGGGCAGAGGGGGCACGAATTGGTGGTGGAGTTGCTGTGCCGTGCCCGCTGCAGCAGCAGCAGCACCTCCAAATTGCTGCTGCAGCTCGGAGACAAAGCGATCCTCCGAGAGGAAAGAATTTGTGTTAGCATATGCCTCTGGACCTCCATTGCGGCTGACTCTAAACCCTCTGCTGTTGCCCGAAAGAAGACACGAGGGCCCCTGGCCCCCAGGCTGCATTTGTGCTGTCCCTACGCGTCCGTCCTGAGATATGTAAGGCCCAGGGACGTTGCTGTCGCTGCTTGCGAGGGTTGAGGGCATGCAGACCATCGAGGCCTGAGAGCCGGCAGAGGCCCTTAAAGCGTGGAGCAGGGGGGCTCCCTGGGGTGTAAGGCCCCAGTTGCTGGAGCTGAGGTGCTGCTGCTGCTGGCCGCTGGTGAGCTGCAGCACGGCTGCAGGATGGTCAAAGTGCGGAGACAGCCGAGGGAGACAGCCGCTGCTGAGGGCTGGAGAGGGGGGAGGGGTGGGGGGCGGCGGCGGGGTGGCCGCGAAATGGGCGTGGGAATAATTCAAGTGGAGACAGGAAGGCAGAGAAGGATCGCTTTGATAAAGAAAAGACAGCGCAACTGCTGCACCTGGAACCGCATCTGCTGTGCCGATTATCTGCAGCACCATTTCCTGCGAACCCCAGACACACCTGCAGTTAACATTCCACTATAAATAGCGCAAGGAGCAAAACCACAGCAACAACAAAACACACAAGTGTTGGCTGTTTTGCGTCTGGAATTGCAGCAAAATAAGAGAAGCTGAAATAATTGCTGCTCAGACTCAAAGAGGAGCTACCTTCAATCCCAATGGGTGGAGTCTGTTGTGCAGGTATCCTCCTTGTGCTGAGGAGAGAATTTCCACGTTGTGTTTCTTGGCTTTAGCAGACACCTCAACAGCAGCCAACTTGGAGATGCAAATTTGCCCGATTTGCCGAGGCTCTTAATTCGATAAAAAGCTCAAAGAAATGGCTTTTAAAGAAATGGTTTCAAGACAAGTCTAGAAACCTACGGTAGTGCCTATGCATGCAAATGGGGTGTATGTACTGCTTCTTGTCTGGCCAGAAACCCAATGACATTCGCCTAAGACTCTTCTCACTTATCTAATTGAAAACTTACCAACTTCCACCACAGGCACGCGGCCCTCCGCATCCGGCGTAAAGAGATGCGCCAGCGCCGACTCAGGGACAACCAGTTTAAAGCATCCCTGCACACAGCGCAAACAGCAGCCGTCTGTAAACCGCATGAAAACGTTTTAAATTGGAGGTTCACTAGGCAGCCCATACATGGTTTTTAACATGGCAGTGCCTGTGCAAGTGACAGAGACAAGAGCATCTTCTGGAATAAGAAGTCCCTTGTCGGTTCACCTTGGGTTTGCTTATTTTCTTTCCATTGTCTATTCGCCTTTCCTCCTCTTTGTGCATCGCGCGGTCCAAAGCCACTCGAGACACTTCAACGATGGCACGCGCCAGCTCGTCCCCAACGCCAACGGCAGTGGCAATTCTCTCCAACAGGCAGGGGAAAAGCTCTCCTCTTTTCGACACACTCACCTTCAGACCTGGACCGTTTCGAGACTGAAACTCTTCAATCCCTGATGCGTTGGCCACAGAAAAACACCGCTAAACCCTAAACGCTAACCTTTTAACAGCTACCCATCAAGAGGGGCAGCCCGCATGCAGACACGAAGGGTTTTAGGGTTATTTAAAGTGCTTACCAACTCCCTTACGGCCGACTAGAAAGCCGGCGACGTCTTCGCCGATAAGAAATTTGCAGAACTTGAGCGCTAGCGAAGAATTGTTTGTCAAAGCGCTCAGATTGCCTGTCGCTTTCCTGCTGCCGAAAGCAGAGGGCACTTGCAGCTGTGACTCCCTACGTGGAAATTCGTCTGTCTCCACGCGTTTTTCTGTTAGCGATCCAAAATTTTTAGTTGGTGCGGCTGCCGCATCCGCAGCATTGCCAGCCCAGGCTCTCTTTTGCACACCCTCTCCCGTCTTTAGCAGCGTTGCAGGAGACGAGAAGGTCCTTATAAACCCCAAACCGGAAGGCTCTGTGAGGTGGCTTGAGCTGAGGCCCTGGAGTTGTTTTGCCACGGAGGTTTGCGGGGTGTAAGCCGGGGCATCTGCTGACAAGACGAACCCAGAGGTCGTAGATTTTCCTTCTGTCGCTTTCTGGAATTTCTCTTTTTGTTTTGAAAGAGGCTGAGTGCCTTTCGGGGTTATACGGTTGTTGTTCTTCAGAGGAAGGCGACTGGCGTCGTTGGCCGGCCTGGGTGTTCCGTGGCAATCCCCAAGCTCTGCCTGCTGGCCCCCTGCTTGGCTGTCCGAAGACAGCAGCGCGTTGTCTTCTCGAGACAGCATGGGAGACAGAGGAGCTTCTGTGTCGGATGAGGCCAGCGCCTTTTGCTCAGAGGAATGGCAGTGCACCCCTGCACACATGACAGAATCTCTTTTAGGGGTTAAGGCATAGGCCGCAGAACGAGATAAATTGGGGCTCTTTTCCAAAGACACTTGCTAACCGCATGCAGACACGCGCACGTCTTTAATTAGACTAAAACAAATGGCAGCTTGCTGAGATCTAAAATCTTTTGTTTTATCAAAGAGAAGGAATGACAGACAAATACAAAAACTTGCCTCCGGCGGATTGTTGACTGTCGGTGGCCATTCTCAGATGCCACAAGTCGATCGCCTCAGCTTAAAGCCAATAGCCGCTCAAGCGGTTTTGATAAAAGGCACGGCGAGTCCTGCTGATGCGTTTGCTGGGATTGGAGCAGTGCGGGCAGCTTTTGTTTCCACTAGCACTTTTAGACTGTGAAGAGAAGTAGCCGAGTAGAGGGAGAGCAACGAAAGGCGCATGCAAAGAAATTTTCTAACAAAGAGAACACTGTGTCCTGATCTGAGAAGCGCCTTAGGACGCAACCGGCAAGGTGGTGCGACTGGCAAGCAGTCAGCAGGCCAGGAAACACGCAGACTCAGCCTTAATGCCGGCTCGGCTGCATGCAGCAAGGCTCCTACACTCAGGTACAAAACGGATGCCACAAAAAGGGTTGGAAGTGTCGGCCAAAAGGCAAGATGCGGCTTGCTGCTGGCTATTGCCGCCCCACAGGACACCGGGAAGCAACCCGCTGGCTCAACAGCTTAGGTAATAAAAAGCGAGAAGTCGGAAGCTGGCTCTTGCCCTCTTCTTTTGAAGGGCTTAGGACACCTGAAAAGCGCAGTGTGGAGCGGCGCACCCAATGAGGTCAGCTGACAAGTTCAGCTTTTCTTTCGAGCGGGGCAGAAAAGAGCATTATTCTCTCCATGTGCATGTGGAAGCAAAAAATAAAAGCAGAGCCAATTAAACATCTAAACTCACAAATTTGTAAAGAAACAATTTTGAACAAGCTCGCGAAGTTTGGCGTTTCTTTAATGCTTGATGATGACAGGTCACTTGGGCAAAATGCTCAGCTTGGCAGTTGAGGGTTTCATGGAATTCCAAGAATTGTAATTCAGTTCCGTCTGCGAAAATTAAAGTTTATATTCCTGTCAATTAAATGCAAACTTTCCAGAATTATTTCAGTAATTGCATCATAAAATGAGGCATGAGCAGCTGCTACTGATACCTGCGATAGACAGAGTGCTCTCCGCTGCGACCGGCGGTCTGCCTCTGACCGTCACAGCACATTTGTGTTGTTTCCAACGGCACTTCTGCATGTTGCTTCTTCAAGCCCCAATATTTAATTAATAATAAAATACAAGCTGTTTTCTCCTTGTGGAAAATATCGCGAGAATGCTGCCACTAACAGGAAAGATGCGTAACACTGGTGTGGGGCGAGCCACGCAGACAACTTGAACCCAATCATGAAGTTCTTTGTATATTGCAACTTCTCTAAAAATTATCATAATACTTTTTCATTGAAAAGCCTCTGCAAGCACTTGGCAGGTAGCTTGGACCTGCCATTGCAAATCTGCTTCGAAACGCCATAAACTTCAGGGCAGTTCAAAACAGACCGCCTGCAGCCTTGTAATTAAAAGTGAATGGTATATAATTAAAACCACATATGCCGTCTCTCTTGCCTCCTTAGGCGACGCTTCCTGCCACGAGGGTTTAGAAGTGAAAACGTACTTCCATTAGCACAAGCCACTACTTAGTGCCTCTCGAAAGAACTACCGTTACACGACTGAGTTATGATATTTACTTGTTTTTCAGCTGTCTTAAAGTTGCACCAGCTAAAAGCGTCACTCGGCCAGCGCATTGCAGCACCTGACAACCATTTGGCAGCGACGGGGTTAACTGAAAAAAGAGCACAAGTTCTGGAAATCACTCATAAACGTCCGGCTCCAAAAGCATGGATAACAAAAAAATAAAATTATTGCCAAAGCAGATAAATAACTCGGCGTTCATCCTTTTCCTCAAGGACCAACCAAAAGGCAAAAAAAAGCGACGTCGCACTAGCAGAGCTCTGAAACGGAGATCCCTCCTTCTGTACGTGTGGCGCACACCACCTCCACCAAATCTACAGCAGCACCCAGCAGCAACACACTGCTAAGACCTGACTGCTGTTAAAACCACCCGGCAAGTTATTTTATTCTTCAGGCCACATCAATACACATTCCTTCCAATAAAACGTCTCCTAAAGCCAAGAGGTTCAACAAGACGGCGGCAGTAAGCAGAAGTTGCGGCTTACCTGCACAAGAACTCCATGCACAACGAAGGAAATAAAGCTGCCATGGAAAGAGCATCAGCAAACACCTTCAATGCATTTTGTCATTAACAAAAATAAGCGCGAAATTGAATTTCCGACTCCCTCTAGAGAAATGACGCAAAAATAGCCAGAGACAAGCGACGCTCCTCGACAAGAAGCCGAAACTTTTTACCCCTGGACGGAGGCGGTGACGCTCTTTCAGTGTCTTAAAAAGACGCATCTGCACCAAACGCCCGTGGGGTACGCAATACGCATGTAAATAATTATGTAGATACATGCATAATTACACTAATACATAAATATACACGGATGGACACACAAACTAAATACACCTTTGCTTTTCGGCTACAGAGGCAGGAAAAACAAAGGCAGAATCCGTTTGCCAGAAGGCGCCCTTTATGACGAATGATCAAGCCGCATTTGCTCCTCCTGGGTGCTCCTCCAGCTTCGATATTTGTCGTTTATGCGACCCCCAAACTTTTCGGGTAAATTACTTGGCCGAGCTACTGCTGACTAAACAGTACAGAAGTGCAACCTAGCACGCATCAAGACGGCCAAAATCAAAAGTTGTCACTTTCTGGATCAATTATGTAGAAATATATATTCCATATTCTATAAATTACAAATATTCGATTTCGTCTTGAGGCCGAAGAGGACCCTGCAGACGCTGCATTTGGAAGCTGGGGCATCGACAAAGTTGCACTAACGCCAGCACGGGTATATTGTTACATCGTTTCAATGAACATCCCAGCAACAACCTGGCCACTCTGGAGTTCAAAAGAGTAAATGATAAAATAAATTGCATCAAAAACCACAACATACATCACGCCATCGAGTGACATGTCCGCCAAAAGCAAACAGAACCGGTGCAACGAGAAAATGCGCTACAGATTCCGTTTAAAAGGATTTTTGGTCAGCTATTTTACTCCCCTTCCCAAGGCTGTGCGAGATATTTATCTGGCTCGTCCATCCAAAACAGAGGAGCAGTTTCAGTAACAATCATCCCAACAAAAATACTATATGTATCCACACTAGTACATTGACAAATGCACACAACAAATCCCGAGCTGCATGACTTCTCTGTAAACTGACTAAAAAAGGGAAAGTCGGGAAGCGCGGAGCCCGTTAAAATTTTTTGGCAGCCTCACGTCCAATCCGAGAAAAGTTCATTGAATTGCTACAGAGACCTTTGTCCGTCATCAAACCTGCAGAAAACAAACGAGGAATATCCGCAAGGAGCAAACTAATGAATTAATGCTGAATAACAGCGAGTGTTTAGTGTGCTCTTAAGAGATATTTGCAAAAGCAAGAAAAATCTAATGAATGGTGCCAAAGCAGGCATCAGCACGAATATCCCTAAAAATTCATCAAGTCCAAAAGCCCAGTGCGTTCCAGATAAGCTTATAACAGTCGCAGAAAGTTCAGAGCAGCTAAGCAGCGAAAATGGATGCAAATATATTCAGCAGACGAGAATAATAGTCCTAATGGCAAGTCGTAGATGTCGCAACCACAATGAGCCGCTTGAGAAAACATCTGCCCATTAACACCTTTCATTTATCTTGCCTTAAGAACACACCAGAATTGGAGCTTCAGTTGCGTAACTCCATGGAAATCAAGAAATAAATTGCGTCCTTGCCAGATTTAAACGGTTAAAAAAAACAGGATGAGAACTGCAAAGCCGCGAGTTTTGCTGGGAAGCCTGTAGCAGATATCACAACCCACACACCTCCTATTTGCAAATCATTTTGGGTGAAAGACGGATGCAACTTTTCATACAAAACGTTCCTAAGTCCCATTAACCGGCTGCAGAATTTGTGGTTTTCATTCGCATTCCTGAAATGGTATTTATTTACGCTATTATGGGTGCCATGTGGGGTAACTCAGAGATGGACACACAAGTTCGTCGGTGGCCTCTGAAGGGGTTGTTATTGCAAAATACCACGTAAAAAAACCCTTTAAAAATAGCTTTATGGAGAATAAAACAAAACGCCGCTAACGGCCAAGAAACCTGAGGATTTTCCATCTTCGATGATGCAACTGGCCAAAACACGCCAGCCACCACAAAAATCGAAAACTCGACTTTGATCTCCACCAAATTCCCCCATAAAAACCATAAATAAAATCAAAAAATACAAATCAAGGATAATTGTAGCTACATTTAGACGTGCCAATAAACAGTTCTTCTGAGCGCTGGTGTGTGGAACAGCGGAGCAGCTTCCTTCGGGATGCGACAAGCTTTGTAGTGGCACCTCAGCCAACCAATGCGTAAATAAACAAATAAAAAGGCAAAACTAAGCTCAAATATTCGGGACGAAATAGCGTTATAATCACTAATAGCAAACGCACAGCACAGTTATCCACCTTGGGGGTCCCCACAGCTACCATCTCCACAAAGGAATCCTTCTCTGCAGAGAGTGAATAGGTGATGGTGCCCAGCGCTCTTCATCAGGCTTCTGATTAGGGACGTGATCATTTTGGGCCAGCTCGGAGTACGTCCGCCTCATACCGTAGATACCACCACTTCTGGCTCCTGTGATGTGGCTCGCACTTAACCCTCTACTACGCCACAAGTGCGACACGAAAAAATACCTTAAGAATAGTTAGTTCCAAAGAAGTCTGCTTTTCCAGGGTTGACTTTGTGAGGCCAGCCATGCCGGCTTCAGCTGTAGGGGTCGTACTTCGACCTGTGCTTAAAGGCCAGAAGTGCTACTTAATGCGCCCAAAAAAGTTTGCCTTTCAGCCTCTCTGAGATCATGCCGCCCGCCGAACTGCCAAACAGAATGGCGATGCGGCCAAGGTGCATCTGGCCTGCACTTATGACACGCGTCCGAAAATAAATAATATGCGAGGAGCTGGGCTACTGCTCCTCACATAGATATGCTTAGGCTTTCCACTTTTAGATAACGTAGGGCATTCATCAGGACCATCCAAAGTGATACCAAACAGACAAACACTGCAATACCGAACATTTCATTAAATCTAATCTCATTAGCATATTTCCTCTGCCCCTTGTAAGACGCACGCCTTCATTCAAAAGGTGGTTCATCATATCGTCCCTGTTTATGCTGCTGCCACGGATACTTCTGTCCAGAATATTGTGTTTCCTTACCTTTGTCTGGCTAACAATTTTAATCCCGTAAAATATATGAGAAAGAGGACTGATGGGGCTAAAGGGAAAGCAATTGTCCTCAGTTAGTAGGAAGTGATCCGTGCTTGACCACCGTTTCGAATTCCTTACACATAAGCCTCCAAGCACAAGTTCTCCAAACAAAAACATTCCCACAATAAACCCACAAAACAAACACGCCGACTGTCACGGCAAGCCATTTCCGTCTCCAGCAGTCTGTGTCTCGAAGCAGCTCTTCAAGTATCACACTATTAAACTAACTCTAAACCATCAGCAAAAGGATTTTTTTCAAAGACAAAACATACAAACTATATTCAAGTACCTCTGGCTGTCTGGAATGTTCCCCCGATCCATGACACGAGCTTACATCGTGAGCTGAAACCTAAACCAACTGAGAGGATTCCACTGGACTCCGTTTTATTGCGTTCTGTTTCAAGCGGATTATATCCGTCTTTTAATCTGTAGCTGCTGACTGACCAATGACACATCCAAGCACAAGACGGAATATTGTTCGTTGGATCGATTACTCGATTTCGTATATCTGCGGACAAGAAGAGGACGACTACGGTAACACCAGTTTGCACGGATGGCCACAATAACCCACTTCCACCACTGAAATCCAGCTATTGCTGGTTTTAGTACTGGGAGTGACGGTCCCTCCCATCTCTGCATACAACCTGGAACCAATCTTAACCCTTAAAAATTGGCATTTTTATACAAAACAGACCCGCGTATTCTGGCCCGTCCCCGCTACAATAAATATTTTAATTGAAACTCTTCGAGCCTCCTCAATGTTTTAAGCTGATCTTTTACCTTTCTGGACAACATTGCCAAACTAAAACTTTCCCACAACAAGCAGACATACATAGTGCTACACAAAGCCACATTTTTCTCCAGCAGTCAATGCCCCGAAGCATCTCCTTGAGTATCCTAACCATACAACCGCCTGCAGCAGCAAAAATACATTCTGACACCAGCGGAAAAACAACACTCACATTTCACCATGTGTCTCGAATATTCCCCAATCCAAGTAACCACAACAACCCCACCTTCCTTCCATTCTGTGCCACACAACGAAGATTTGCTACTCTCGAACGCTTTTTAAAAAGCTGGCATTTTAATATAAAATTTTGCTTTAGAGGGTTCGGGTATCCAAACCGGAAGGTCAATCGGGAGACAGCCGCCAGAGACCTCAACCCTAAACGAAACTATCTGCCGCTGCTCATCTCCAATCTGCAGATCTGGTAAAGGAATTAAAAAAACCCAAAACGCCAATAGACAGACAAGGTTGTGGCCTAGAGGGGAAATGGAGGCCTTTAACGCGAAATAAGGAGGCTCTGGATGAAGCAGACGGGCAACATAAGGCGAGGCTAGATGCGGAAAGAACTGAAAGGCGTCCTTAAAAAGAACTAGGGAAATAAAAACTTTTTTTGACAAGCTAATGGGGGCAGAATGGATTTTTACGAAAAGACTAAAGGCCTTAAAGAGCGAAACAGAGTTGTTGGAGATGATCGAATTAAAGGTTCAAAGGCAGATTTTATCAAGGTTGAAGACAGCTAGCAAAAAGCGTTCTCGGCAAGCTCTTTTAACTAAAAACATAATTTGTATTTTTAGGAATGAAAAGTCTGAGATGGAATACTCAAAGCCTATGAAGGAGCCAACCCTCTAACTAACTGCCGACACAGTTGGGAACGTTACGAGTAACCCACATATCACTCTGTTAAGGGTCTTCAGAGCATGCAGTTGATTTTGCAAACGCGGAAATTAAATAAGTTAAACGTTAAATGATTATCTTAAAAGGGTACAAATGCCACATTTGCGAGAAGTTCCCCTAGCTCCCTCACCGACGCCTTTTACGTACGCATCAGAGGCAAAGGCAAGGAGAGAGATGAATGAAAATATCTATGAACCGGAAACTCTTCTTTTGTACCTTTAGTCAAGTGGTTTATTTTAATATATTTTGGACTTCGGCCATGCGATTCCATTCCTGTGTAAACCAAGAATTGGGGAGTTGGAATGAGGAGATGCTTGGCTCCCACAATCTTGACAGGTTGCAGCTAGCTACGGTTACCTCGTGCTGCTCGCTCTATTTAATAATATATAATGTGTGTAGTATAATGTGCAGATGGACTAGCCTCGTAAAAGCGGTCACTACTGGCTGCATTGCAACAACACTCCCTTAAGACCATTAGGAAGGGGGAGCGAAATTCTCCCTATTTGTGGCGGGATGCCACGCGTTTTTCAGCACGATTTTTTTTTAAACATTTAACTAATTATATTTTAACAGAATTATTACTTTGTGAAAGGCAGGGAGAGAGGAAGAGGCGCTTGTCCCTGAAGCAGCTCGACAATAGCGAATGCGGATCGGGCGTTTCCAAGTCGGGCGCCAGCAGATCGGCGCGGCCCACGGGCTCCGCTAGGCTCATTTTCCTTCAAAACATCAAATTCCTATAAATATAAATTATGTTGGCATGATTTTTTGCCGGCTACATGGTGTGATGCCAAGGGTTGTCCGGTGGTCAATACGACACTGATGCGGCTCCTCAGTCTAGGAGTGGCATTGCTGACTCGAAACTGTTTGGTGATCAAGAGCAAACAGTTTCAGGCATAAATAAATCACGCAGTCCACAATTCATTTTTTGTTTAGCCGTGTTTAATTGCACACAACATACTTCAGGCTTGGCTCTGCGGATTCTTGAGGTCTACATACAGCTGGGGTGAGTCAACTTCAGGGTTTCAGTATTGACTCCCTAAGTACCATCA
>JRZD01000019.1:0-12311 GCA_000826945.1 Eimeria nieschulzi
GCGGGGTGTTGCACCTCCAACTCCTTGAGGATCGTTGCCGTGTCATTTGTCACAGAGCGCTTTCCCCAAGCATTCACAATCAATTTGCTCAGTCCATATGGACCTGTGACGGAGAACACCGGGGGAAACGTGCTCTGCTAACTACATAAGAGTGTGCGTAGCTGCACACTTCCCTACACGCACGGACCCGCAAAACTCTTCATGAAAACTTCGAGGTTTGACGATGCACCCACCAAGGGATGTCTTGGTGATGTCTGAGAGCGTCTTGCATGCCTCAATGTTCTTGGCTGTCACCTCGTCGATGCCAGTGAAGGTGCGGTAGCCATCCTTTAGAAGGCCGCCAAGGCCATGCCGCGAAGCGAACTACGCGAGAGAGAGCACAACAAAATCACAGTACCAAACATCTACGTCCCATTAATGGTGAACGCTGCTGAACAGGTGTTGTATACCACAATCTTCCACTACATAAAAGTTGGCGTGTCTGATGCCTTGTACATGCATCTCGAACGCAAAACTGTGTGATTATAAACAATAATGACAGCACAACCAGCCGTAAATCTGCTGTATTTTTGTATTACATGCTGTGATTAGAGTTGTTAAGGATCGGAAAGTCGAGTGGTATCCGCCCTCACATATCCCCCACGTGGTGCACCACCGGAAGGCGTGAAGCCTCATAGGAATTTGCACTAAATGTCCATGCATAATGTCAAAGGACAAACCCGCCATTTAGACTTTCTGCATGTGGCGCATGTGAACGTCCACCCCAGCACATGGATCGCGCGACGGGATATTCAGAAGGAATTCGCAGCTTACGCACCATTTCCACGATATCGTGAGAACTAATTTGGAAACAAAACACCAAGATGGCTTACTATGCAGTGCTACTGGAACTGCAGGAAGAGCAACAAGCACAGCTACTGCTCATGGTCAGTGCCCCATGCGCCCACCCCAGCGCAAAGGGGCCGGCAGCCAAACCTAGCGCCAACGCCACTCCCGCTTCAAATTGTTATTAGGGTCGTGTTGAAAACACAATTCAAGACTTTAGGGAGATAACCCATATATGTTCGTGACGTTTCATTCCCCCCTGGTGCCTCTGTCGCTCCCACAGTGCTTTCCAAGCGACCAGAAAGGCGAAAAATCTTAGTTAAGAAAGGGTGATAACAGTAGCATTTCACATTATGACTCTCTTCGAGCCTGCCACGGGAAAGAAAAATGGTTCATGCGATTTGCTCGTTGCCTCGTTTGACTCTCTTCCTATCTGAATATGCGCTCTTGCTTCAGGCCGCGCTTATACCGGCAGTAAGTGCAGCGAATAATTCTACACTACAGCATGAAAGTCTTCTTGTGGATGACATGAATCTTGAGGTAGCATATGATTTTCCAGAATCTGTTCCAACTAATGCACGTACGCTGGCAACGGATTCGTCTCCAGAGGATAATAATACGCCTGAGCAACCGGTGAAGTTGTACCGTAATTCACCGATTGGAACAGATGCGGGCAATCGTTTCAGTCCTAACAAATATCATGGGATTAGCTTACTTTTTCTTGCCACGGCGTTGTGGCTCGTGAACTATGCTGCGAAGTCCGATTCGGCAGTGAAGGAGTTGCAGTCTCTCTACGAAAGTGCACCACCGCATGCGTCAGCGTTATCTTTTACCGCTCATGTGTTGAACAATCCGCGAGAACACTCACTGTTGGCGTTGCTTGCGCAATTACCTCTATGGAAACCAGCTGCACTAGTGGGCGCTCTAAGAGTGTTCGCATCTCTCGTTTCATCCGTCAAGCAGCGACCCAGTATACCCGGAGATCCCCCAGTTCTTAGCGGTACTCTTGAAACTCTAGTTGGGCTGTTTATTTTGCTGGGGCAGGAGACACCAGGTGGCCTGGGCCAGCAGATTTTGGGGAGTGATGTCGTCAGTCCTTTTGCACCGGGTCTGGTGTTGGCAGGATTGGTTCTCCTCTTTTTGAGCTTTCTTCGAGTCACCAAGTGGAGGAGACGCCACAAGAAGGCACGGCACGTTAACATACCAGCACTGCATCTCGAGAGGCTTACGGTCATGAATGGCGGAAACAGTGAGCAGGACAGTGTCTAATGATGCTCCTGCAACGGCGAGCAGGCTCCAGTTGATTTTGCACGACACAGTTTGGATCTTGACAGGTTTCACGGCATTTACATCACAGGCAGGGAAGCACTATCGTTTTTTTGACGCCCTGCGCGTGGTGAATCACAAAAATGCCCCACGAAGTTAAGAGTATTCTGTGCATTCAAGAGTGCTCTATTTTTCTTTGAATGCATCAGGAGTTTGAAGACAACTGGAAAGAGAATCTGAAGGTGTATGAGTGATAAAACTAAATTAAGCGTACCATTTCAGTTTTGGTACGTGACCATTCGTGACAGTCTGTTTATTATTATGTGAAGGTGCCCGAACACGACTTCGATCTGCCCATAGAGCAGGTGGGCCTAGATACCGTAAACTAGGCCGAACGGATTGTAGAATAACCTCTGCGTCCTGTTTCTGGTGTTGGTGAGCCTGTAACAAATCCTGAATTTGCACAACAGAAGTTGTTCGAGGACAGTGCCTTTTGTGGAAAGGGTTTGAAATCGCTGGCGCACTCGGAGCTCACTGAGCCTCTCGATGTGCAAGAACACGTGTTCAATCTTGTTGAACTCGTTTCTGTCTTGTCTTGATTCCAAAATGCACACAGTCAATCCTAACAGTGCGTGAGATTGGCTTGTGACTCCCAACTGACCTGACTGTCTTTCAATTTACCCGATACGACTACGTTGAACCTTTTTCACGGTCGGCCAAAATATGCTCTTTTCCAGTTTTTTACTGGCCCATATCCTTTTGGAATGTAGCACAGTCGCACACTTCTACAGGCTGCTAGCCTAGCGCTCATTTGTGGAGGGCCTTCCACGTGCGGAGAGAGGGCAAAACGAGGAACACTGGATGTTGCAACATAAATGATGGTAGCTGTAGTTTGTAGGCAGCTTTACACATACGTTCCAAAACTGAAAAGGGTTGAATATACCACTGGTGAAATTTCGCACAACCACACAGCTCGTTTGTCGTGTGGACGCCCACTAGTCTCCGGGCTTGAACTCCAGATGACATCTTTCCGTGTCTGCGTATATCTTTCGCCTTCGTTTTGCATGCTCGAGATGCGCTGCCACTCGATTCACCGACTGCTGAAATGCCTTCAGCAGTGGTGGTGTCGCCTGCTACCGTAGTCGATCTACTAGATCCAAGTCCTGTTCCCTTATGGGATTCTTCCCACTCAGAAACTCAAATGGGGATAAACTCGCTGCATACGGAGTACAGTTGTATGCAAGTTCCAACACTGGTACGCAAGTTGGCCACTCTGCCTCATCAATTTGGGTGTACTTCCTAAACAACTGCTCACTTGTTCACTAGCCCTATTTGCCCTTTCCGTCTGCCCATCAGGCTGCGGAAGTCACGCATTTGTAAGCGCCCTTTAGATGGGACGGAAAGAGGTCTTCAAGGAGTAATTAAGGGGTAAAAGTACTACACCAGATTTGGGTTTTAACTAGGGACCAGAGCTTCCTGGAAACACAAAGCAGACTAAGCTGGGAGCGGAAAGTGCTAAAAGGAGTTCCAAGAAGAGAATTAAACTACAAAGCCTAGTTGTTAAAATAAAGGGATCAGATATCAAAGAATCAAAGAAACTAAAGGTCATGGGCGCAGCCGAGTCGCAAGAGAGAGACTGGATTAGATCGCACTAGAAGGCGATAATACGCAGCGTTCTTTAGAAACTCCTTGAGCTAAGGAGGGACTATGTGTTTTGGATAAAAGGATATAAAATGCAGAGACGGAGTTACAGTTCATAAGGGAGTCAGTTGTATCGCTCCAGGGCGAGCTTACTACTACACACGAGGCCGCATTCTACTATCAGGATAACGGCGTCCAACTCTTGTGCCTATCAACGTAGGCAGCTTCACCAAAGAGACGCTGAAATTAGAGAATCAAAACGACAACTGATATCGCTAGAGGGGGAACAATAGGCAGATTTAGGTGATGTTCCACTAGCTCTCCCTCCAGCATCCTATATAGCTTGCTCAACGTTGGTGGTCATGTTCGCCAGCTCACGCACCACTGACTGCATCCCATCACAAGATCACAATCACAAGAAATGCTCAATTAAGGCATATAAAGGCTATATTGAGTACTTTTTGTCCCTATACATTGGTGCTCCAGTGGGCCCCGTACACGATTCAAGGCGGCGGGTCGCAGGCTGGTCGCAGCGAGTATCGATGCGGCGACATGCCACCACTGGTCCATTGGGGAGACGCCGACTCCATAATTTTTTTGAATATTATCCAGTTTAGGTGGAATGTTCTTGAGAGAACCGTTGCTCGAGAGAAGGCAAAGCTGTGGCCGGCTCTCCTAGGACCTGACCTTCCAGCGATACCAGCTCGTTCTCCCTTTAGGGTTGCTCAGAACACAAAATTTTGCTTCAGACACCGCACTCACGCTTACAATCTTTTGGTTATGAGCCTTGGCAAGGTCCTCATTTCAGCTACTTAGCATATGCATCCCCTGTCCTTCGGGCAACCGTCGATGCCTTTGCAACAGACAGGTGGAATCTTTGCATGACCATAGGCAACAAGGGGAACAGATTTAACAGATGTGTTCAATGGAAAATCAACATTACCTAGCAGGACGTTGATATACTTCCAGAGGGTGACAGCCGGGAGATTCCCTCCCCCGAGTTTTAGGCTGCCCCCAGGCCGCTACTGAAAAGCCTGGGAGTGGCACTCCTTATTCCTGGACTGCTTCTATCTGCAACTAGAATTTACCTAGTACCATTTGATGAGCTTTAGTGACCAGCGCAGCTCTCCGCCGTGTTGGCCCTCGGCAGACGGCTTGTGCTGGCCAGGACGTATCATGGGTCGAACCCCCCGTACAGGACTACACGATTTCAACGATGTCTGCCGCTAAACAAGCAACGGGAAAAGCTGCCAAGGGCAAGGTGGAAGACGATGTGCCGGAGGGCATTGCTTTGGAACCAGATTCAGTGGAGGAGAGCATCAGGGTCTGTACCCGCATGCGCCCACTTTTTCCCAAAGAGGTAAGAAAAGGAGCCTTTTCAGGAGACATCGTGGCTTATATGGTTTTGAAGATGTTCTTGCGTGACGTGAATTTCTGCGAGGTGCCTTCATTGCAAGACTCCCTCATTAGTTCTAACTGTGAGCGATTTGTGGCTTCTGTTTATCACTGACCGTCAGCTGTCCTAATGAACATGCGTTTTAGGTGGACACCGGGCACATTAAGGCGTGGAAGATTGAGAAGAAGTCGATGCAGCTTATTGTTGAACCCCCAACACAGGCCGAACTTGAAGAAAGTCGCCAAGGAAAAACATCCAAAAAGGCAGTTGAAAAAACACAGGCACAGAAAGATCAAATACAACGGTATTATACCTTCGACAGATGCTTCGATGACAACGGTTAGCCGGATGATTGCACAAACTACATAATGACCACGGCAATGCCCTAAACATATATCTAACTAATATACAGGATTAGGAGACAACCCGTAACTTGGACTTCGATTAATTGCCTGTATCAAAGCCCATAATGTGGCATGCTACGTTTGACATTTCGATATTGATCAAAATTTGGGTTGTGATTTTCTCCTGGGGCCTTGTTTCTTCAGCCGAGAATGATGAAGTGTTTGCCTACGTCGCCCGAGATATCGTACTCGACGCCTTCAAGGGCATCAACGGCTGTGTGTTTGCTTATGGGCAAACTGGTGCGTTTACCTTTAGTGAAACTTTCACCGCTGCAGACTCAAGGTTCTATGCGTTCAACGTTTTTGGATCGCGAGATCGGCTGTGGTGTAGCCAGTTCCCGACTCTGGGTCCCTTGGCACCCATACTGTTCGATTCCACTACTACGTGCTTTCCCCGCTTTTTAGCCTGGGCTTGGTAAGTTCTGTATGGCAAATCCTGAAGCTCCTTTGCTTGCCTGGTGTGGTGAAATTTCTCATAGGTTCGGGCAAGACGCATTCTATTATGGGCATAGCAGAAGATCCTGGTATACTGCCGCGATCCCTTGCAGAGTTTTTTGACTGCATGTCGGATTCCTCTTTGCTTCGAGATGAAATGGCTGATGCGGCCGCGGTAAAGGACGGGGAAACCGGGGATACCTCAGGAATGGAGGGCCTCGAAGAAGGCGAAAACAGAGTATGTTCGGTCCTCTTGTGGCCATGACCTTTCACGACGTTTCTCAGCTCCAACTCGGCTCTAGTCTGAATGGATGGAAAGGCAGAGTGAAGGATTGCTTGGGAAACTTGCTCACGTACTTCTGTTAGTGACTCTTACACCAGCAAACAACCGTTCATGTTTGCAATATCTCAGGAATATCTCATGAGGGTGTCATATGTGGAGATCTACTTGGAGCGCGTCAACGACTTGTTGCAAGAAGGCCCCAAAGGTGGGGCAGTGGAAAATCTCGATGTCAAGGAAGATCCGAAAAAGGGGTTTGTTGTAGTGGGCCTTCATGAAGAAGCGGTCGCCTCCATGGAGGAGGTTATGACCCTTTTGTCTAAGTAAGCGCAGTACCCTTGGCACGAGCCACGAATTTGTCATGATGCGCCTCATGAAGCATAGACCTTCTCCGCCCAGTCAGGGTGCTTGTGCGCCTTCCGAGGAGCCCTGGGTTTAAAGATCCGTCAACCTCGTTGTACCTATTGCCCAGCCGTTTTCGTTAGCCACTAACTCTGTCCGCCCTCCTATGTGCCTTTGGTGCTTTTACAGAGCAGAACAGAGGCGCCACTTTGCCCGCACAAACTTCAACGAAACATCATCACGGTAAGTGCCAAACCGTTTTCGCCTTGCCGGTAAACTGAGTGGTCCCCACGGCAACCTGCAATTTCTCGATGCCCTCTGTTACCTCCACAAGCTTCCTATATTGTGTATTTTTGCTATGAAACTCAGTTCGCACGTTGTTTTCTCAATTACTTTGGAATCCACAAGCACTTTTGAAGACGGAACGAATGTTAGCAGACGTGGGGAACTGAAAATCGTGGATCTTGCAGGCAACGAAAAAGCTGGCAAAGCGGCAGAGGGAGTGGAAAATGCAAAATTAGTCCTCGAGGAGGGAAAAGCCATCAACAAATCCCTCTTTCTTCTGTCGTACGTCTCATTGAATCGTGCATAGGCTACACTCTAGCAGTTTAGCGGACATGCCGGGGAGCGGTTGACCTAGCAAGGTTGCTGCTTAGCCGGAGGCACCATCGAATTGCCAGCAAGAGATGTAAAGCGGTTTGAAGGCAGCGGGTGCTGGGATGAACGTACATTTTTAGAGCCCTGGGTGCATTGTTCTCATCAGGGAGGTCATATCAAAACTTTCAAAGCAACCACAGCAAGGAGAGGAAAAAAAAGGGAAAAAAGGTGAAAAGGAGGTGTATATTCCATGGCGCGATTCCAAGCTTACTCGGCTCCTGCAAGTACGCTCGCTTGCAACAACGTTGCAACGCCGTAATTATAAGGATATCATACTTTCGTTGCTAGGTACTGTGCATTGAAAGAGCAAGTATGGGCTGCGAGAGATAGCGATAGTTGGCAACGGGTTCGCTGCGGCCTTGCTTCTCTGAGCTTTGGTATGCAATAAGCTTACAACATTTACAATGCGTTGTGGTGTGTCCAGAAAGCTCTCGGGGGCAATTGCAGGGCTGCAGTGCTGGTCGCAGTGCACCCCTCGAGCCTTTACCTGGACACGTCGTTTTCAACTCTTCGCTTTGCCATGAAATGCAAGGAAATTAAAAAGAAGATCTGTGCCAATTTCTTCTCTCCGGAACAGTCTCTCATTGCTCAACAAAAGAAACTCATTGCAATGTGAGTAAAACCGACCTTCCCGGGGAGTTGGAGTGGCACATAATGTGGTATCGACAATGGGGGTGTCTTGATAATTCGCATGTCGAAGCGTAAGACTCGATATTCCAATGCGACGCATGTGCCACGGGAACCTGCCGAGTTCTTGACTTATGGTACTGGTGCACGTGCGTTACACGATTGTTGACTCGAGTTGACACGGCACGCTATGCATGCCAGCGGACTTTTTTTGTCTGCCTGAACTTGCGAGGAGAGTGGAGCAGCGGGATGCTCTGCTCTCGGAGAAGAAATCCCCAACCGCCCTTAACCTTTGACGAATTGCCTTGGCTTGCAGGCTTCATTCGCAACTGAAAGAGCTTTCTGAGGGCGGCCAGGTACCTGGCTTTAGCGCAAAGCAGAACGTGGAAAATGATGAACAGATTAGAACCCTCAAGGTAAGTAACTGTTCAGTCACACTTCTAGAACTAAGAATATGTCGGCGTGTGATTTGATGCACACGCTGGAAAGATATTTTACTGTGATAGTTACTTAACTCAACAAATGTTTTGATGCTGCAGAATGACTTGGAAAACAAAGTGGCAAAGTTCCAGCAATTTATCATAAAGGCCACAGCTGAGCCAACCCAGCAGCCTGAGATTACTGGAGAGCTTTCACGGGCACGCACGATGCGCCAGTGAGTTCACATGTTGACTATCGATTTTTTCGAAACTGCATAAGCCCCTCGTACTTCCAACTGAACATATTGAGGCGGGCGAGTCAGCATCCATTTAAGCCGAGATCTAGTTATAGCTTAAAAGCATGGCTAGCTACAAGCATTTTGGCGGGGTTCTGTGTTCACCGGAAATAATCTCGTTGCCATTACCTGCAGACTGCTACTGATTGCATTGACCGAAACGCTGTGTAGTTTGGGAAATTTGGGAAAGATGCGCTGTGATACATTTCTGTCAGGCCATCTACATTTCGAAGGATGGGAACTATGGCTGCTGCTCGCTACGGACTTCGCGACATTGACGGGTTAAACCAGGCTGACTCCGAGGAGGCAGCCGCCCGGGCGTCCATGTCGCATGCTCTTAGTTTGCTCGACCGCTTTGGTCAGGAAGTCAGACGTGATGTGAGGAATTGCTCTGTAATATAATAAATCGGTTTTTAGAATCGGTTCCCCTTTGGGTAGTTCTTTACGTTAAACAGCATGGGCATTGAAGAGGTTCTTAAATGGCCGAGCCGTTTTATGTAAAGTAGTACTCAAGGCACCAATTCCTTCGTGAAGTAGTATTTTTATGATGTTATAACAAGCTGAAGTGGCGGCTCATGGCTCTTTTTGTTAACTGCTGCGTTTGTATTGTGAAGCCATACGACAGCTTCCATTCGGGTTCCAGTCGGGATTCTACAGGTGACCATTTAAGATTCGAGACGCTGGAGCATTCTATTGAAGGAGCTCTGCAAGAACTCGAATGTATTGACGCCGAACCACCTTCCCCAGCCGAAGACTTTCTGAGTTGCGAGGAGTCTTCCACTAGCGGGAGCTCTGACCACGAGGCACTAGCTGAACCTGAACTAGAGGCGGAGCCTGCAGGCACTGCGCTTGATGCATCAGCTACGGAGCAGAAACTCAAATATTTGAAGAGCACACTCGACGGAAAGTCCAAGTCCACTCGGGCCAAAGGAGATAAGAAAGCCAAGTTAAAAGCTGCGAAGTCTGGTAAGAAAGCACGGCCTGTGCTATCTAAACAGACCAGCGAAATTATGCAAGAGACATCGCTAGGCACAGCCACGATCGACGAATCAGCTGAACCTGATCGGGAAAGTGGCGAAGCTGCTCGCAAGCTCAAGGTACTCATCAGCAAGCACAAGGCGGAGAGAGAGGGCTGGGCAGCCAAGCTTAGGAAGGCAAAGGAGATGGGCTTGGAGGTTGTCTCCAAGGTTCTCTAGTGAGTTGGAAACACGATCGCTGGGTTCGGTTTCAGTGCTAGCTTTCGAGAAACTGATAACGGCCTCCATTTGTCGCTTACGTGATGCCCGCATGTTGGGCTACCCACAGTTGCTACAGCTCGCTGTAAGCGCACTTGTTGGTTTTCGTGACAAATTGTGGCATTCGCAGTCGGATGCAAGACGAGAAGGAAGCCCTTGCAAAGGCCACCAAACGCAGCGCGGAATTGAACAGTCAAATGCGTCACCTGTGCTCGCTAATGCATCGTTTGGGCCTCTCAGTGCTCTGCACTGCTTCAACTCCAGAGAAGGGGATAGATGACGCAACGCTCCTGCGAAACAAGGATACCGAATCGCTCAAGGCATTTCTTGATCGTATAAAAGAGGCGAGAGACAACGAACCTTTAAACCTTGCCTCTGGCCTTGGGGACCCCGTCGGGCAGGCCGATAGAGCTCAAGGCTTTCCAGATATCGACCAGATCCGTCCCCTGGCATACGCCGCCATAAGCAACGCCTTATCGTAGGTCTATCCTTCTTGGCTATATTGCAGCGATAATGACTTGGGCTACAATAGCCCGCTATTTGCACTCGCTACAGTTGCCCTCGCATCTGACAAATGTCGTGCTCGCGCCTTGAGTGACGAACTTGCTGCTCTTGTTGTTTTGATTTTATATACGTGGCGCAGACGCGTAATGCTGGCGGAGGTTTTGGAAACTTCAGAAAAAGACTTGGACGCCTATCAGTCGGAAGGCGGCACGGCGGCTCAACCGCCTGCGATGGTTCAAGCCGCTTCCATTGTATCTTCTAGGGTTGTAGCTAATCCAGCTGAAGAGGTAGGATTATACAGGTCTCCTTTGTGGTTCGAACACAACTGCAGGGTTTCCAGGCTTAAAGGCCATGGGATACCAAAGGGCCCTCGCGTCCTAAAGAAACTACACAGTCTCAGCAGTAAGCACAGGCAAATCTGCTCTGTGCTGTTTGCTTTCCTGATCAGGATGGCACTAAAAAAGGGGTCAAGACGGAGCAAGAAGCGATTAGTGCTTTGGAGTTGATATTCTCGAAAAGGCATTTTTCTGCGTCCAGCAAGACAACTGTTGACATAGAAACGGTCAAGGTGCGTCGGCGGTTAGCACATAAACTGCGAGCTCCTAGCGACTTATATCGGCAGTTTCTGCGTCACGAACGTTTTAAGTTCTTCCTTATAGCGCGATGTCAGACACAGGAGCTGGTGAAGTGGGGCATAAAACGGTGAGGTGGGCATAAAATGCGTTACCGGATAGCTATCCTCGTTGGAAAATCTGAAATGCACACCACATTTACGGGTGTGTTTGTGAGTGGCAGCTGGTGGAGAGCAAGAAGGAGCAGACAGTTGAATCCATTCTGCAGATTCTTCCTCCCTGGGAGCAGCACATGCTGGCGCTCATGTACGAGCAGCAGGAAATGAGGAGGGCCCTCGGCCAACTAAGAGACCACTTCCTTCAGAGGCTAAAGGAAATTCAGGTTTCCGTAAAGAAAGGACTGGTAGGCATGGTGGAATATTTCTATCCGATGGACTCCTGTAAGGTGTTTTCCTTATTTTAGCATCGCGATACGATGCTTCAAGGCCTCCGTTCTCGCTTGCGGGCACGTCCGGAGGGTAGTTACTTATTGGCTTTCAGTTGCTTTCTGGTATACTGCTCTCTGCGACGTATTTGACATGCAGCTGGAGAAGCTCGAGTTATCTGAACACTGTGACAGGATGCTGGCCGCCCTTTGGAGCTTCAAAGCAGAGCTTACGGACTCAGCATCGGCCAACCGCATCGACGAAGACAGGAATGCAAAGTTCGGAAAACTAATGGCGAAGCTTGAGGAGCTATCGATACGTCTTTCTGAAAGGGACGTTGACTACAAGCTGCTTTCAGGTAAGGCGTGCTGTGGCGGCCTATATAGTAAAGTGGGTTTTCGGTGGTTCACTAATGGGGCAAACGGGATAGCAACGCTCCCAATCGTTCAGCTATTTCGACGTCCATGGGCTTGGGGTTCGTATTGTACGTATAGAGGACTACTTGGCAATGAAGGAAAAGAACGCTACGCTGCTTGAGACAATCCGCAAGCTTAAGGAAGAAAACCACTGTCTCTTAATGATTCCTCGGACAATGGCCCATTGGGACGAGCTCAAAGAATACGATGATGATGTGGTATGCAGAACGTCGCTGTTGCATTATGTCGTCAGGGCGATTTGATCTAACGGATGGACCAAAACAGTCAGCATTCTAGTCCCAAGCGAATGGGAAGCCGGCTGGTGTTGGTGCTTGTGGTTTTATCAGGAGAAGAAGGCTCTGGCTAGGGACGTTCACATGCTGCAAGGCTACGTATCCCATTTGCGGATGAGCCTCGAGGAGGGCCGCGCTGTCGAGCTGGACGTGCGCCGGCTGAACCAGACACTCTACATGGAGCTGTTGGCAGCGAATACAACAATCACGGACCTCCAAGACCAGATTAAGTTCCACACCAGTGTGGATATGCGGGAAGCAAAACTAGTAGAGGTGAG
>JRZD01000020.1:0-30291 GCA_000826945.1 Eimeria nieschulzi
CCAGTGCACTTCAAGTTCGTGTAGTCCCTCCCAGGTCCTCTAGAGAATGAACATGAACTGGACGTTCGCAGTATCAGTTCTAGGTCTCCTAGTGACGTCGTGGTACTACGTCAACATGCTCACTCTTACTCAGCAGCTGCAGCAGGCCAATACTCTGAATACCATGCATGCTGAGTACTCATCACCTAAAACATTAGAGGCCCTGGAAATCCTTGAGGAGTTCATCGACGAAAGAGGAATGGTAAAGTATGCGTTTGATTTCTTGGAACTAAAGAAGAAACGCGATGCTAAGGGAAGGGCCATCGACCGTGCGAGACGGCACCTTACGCAGTGGTTCTCTAGGGTCCAGTATTTCTACGAATTTGGGTACCTCAAGCACGAGTACATCTTGCGCTTTCCGGGACCAGAGCGGAGCCGGCATTTTCTGCACCTAATCGAGCCCTTAGAATTCATAAGCCGCAGGGCAACAGGCAGAAAACACTCGGGCGTATTCGACTTTTTGAGAGAGGTCTACCAAATGCCCCACATTCGCCTGTCTGACGAATTCCGCCAAACAGTCGAGGCTATGCTTCAGCCCTCAGGAGAAGTGCAAAGTGCCGAAGCCATTCTTGATGATGTAGACGACGACCCGACTGCAGATGTCGAAGACAGAAAGCGGGAGGAAATGTGAGATGTATTGTGTATGGCTGGGGAGACGACCAGGCTGTAGAAGGCGGTGACAGAGAACAAGAGGAAATGTGAAATGTAGTACCGCATAATACGGCAAAAAAATGCAGGGGAACAAAGCTCTGGAATGCACTCATGTTACACGACTGCGAGATGCTCGGTTTGGTAAAAATGTAAACTGATACGCCGACCAAGAAGGGTTTCGGCAAAACTATGCCTAAACCCTGATGCCGCAAAGGCAAGGTTGACTGCGTTGCTGTCAGTCTGAGACATTCAGACTGCCGTTAGCTGGTTAGCCGGAGAAGTGCGACATCGAAGTCGACGGTTCATGCAAATGGCCAATCGCTGTGGTTTTTATCCAGCCAATACACTTGCTTCTAAACCCCACATTAGATCATGGGGCATCTGAGGCTGCCGCGCATTTGATGACTCAATGCAGGTGCAGCTCAGCTGCCGTATTTGAGCGGACGACGAACGAGCCTTTCCAGTCTCCATCAGAAAGCGCACGACGTGAAAGCCTACATAGTTTGCTGGACAAAGCTGGAATGTAAATACTTTTTCACCTGGGAAGTGCTAACCGCCACCAGGCAGCTACTTTAAGTGGTAGAAGTTGTAGCACAGCGTTTGGCAGGACGAAGGCACACAGGCCTATGCTGTACATAAAAGCGCAGTGAATCGGGAATCCCATCCAACGGCTGAACAAGGCAGCTAGCGCCTGCTTCCTTTTGGGTGGAGCAGAACATCCTAACGAGTGCGTCAGTTGCTGAGCAGCAGCTTGACGAAGTTCGCGTAGTTAATCCGCCCTGATTTATTTGGGTCGGCGTCTTGAATCATCTTCTCCACTTCCTCGTCAGTCAACAGCTCACCTAAAGTCTTAATGACCTGCATAAAAACAGCAGCAAATAGGCGGATCAGCGTCGGCATTACCACATTACTCTTCACCACTTAGCCGCAATCCTGGAGAACTCTCCCACACCAAAAGCTCGCTGTGCGCGCCAGGAAGAACACACTCGATGATATGTTGTGATGGACACTTTGCTGGCGTACTTGCATCAGCTCGTCTGTGGACAGCGTGCCGTCACCCTTCGTGTCGAAGACCTTAAACGACTTTATCAGGTCGGCTTCTGGGTTGCATCCGCTAAGCTTCTTTGAAACCCAGCCCTCGAACTGGTCGTACGACATGGACTGCAGCAAGAGCACCGCAGGTACGAATATTCCAGCGAATGCACGGTTATTCACACACGTTACTTCATCAGAAGACTGATAGGTATGCCTTGTATAAATAACAGGACAGTGAATTGACGGCTTACTGTTGGCAAACTGCCAGACTCTTCTGTGGTCACGACCACCCCTATCGAACGAACTGCAAGTAGCGCTTCGCTGGCCGTTAGCTCGCCATCCCCATCCCGATCAAATAGTGCAAATGCTTCACGCAAACGCGCTGCCGATGTCATTTTCGAAGCAACGGAAATGGAATTCGGTATGCGTTTCAACACTGCGGGTTGTCGCCCCAAGCCTGCGGCACGCTCAAAGTGGCAACCACAACGTTATTTTTAAGAAACCCGTTATAAACGACGCTTTCTGCCTTCCCATTAATTCCAAAGCGCGCAGAACTGAATATGTGACCCTTCGGTCAGGCGAGGAAGTTCACAATGAGCCTGTTAGCTTGAGTAGCAAAACTCGACAGTAGGCGCCTCAACCAGTATAGCACCTCTCAGTCTCCAGCTGAGTTAGCTGAAATTGTCTTTAAAAATTTAGCTTATGTGTGAAAAGGCTCGCGAACTCAGATCATTGCCCCACTCGCTTTGACCGATGAGACTGGGAAGCGGTACAGGCAGAACACAGCCAGCCAATGAAGACAGAAAAGAATGTTACACTCACCTGCGCAAATGTACAGAAACACTAACTTGAATGCGTAAAAAAGGGTACTGAGATGCTGTTCTTTTTCGTGCATGAGCTGCACATGGACCGCTCCTGAAGTGCGATGATAGGAGGACAGCTTGATGAACTCTGAGCTGGCTAGGGCTTTCCCTACGCAATGAGTTGTAAAACCGCTCTGGTCTTCTTCTCTCACTATTTAATAATATCCAACATACTTAATTTTAGTGTACGTTAACCCTCTTCCACACACTTCACCGTCGCAGCCCTACACTGCTGGTCGATTTAGCCAGAAGAGCTGTAATGTGTAGCGTTCCGCCGCAGCTGCTCGTGTAACTGCATACAAGCACTTGCTTTTGATTCGAGCGACGCGCCTACTAAGCAATAAAGTAAAAGAGCTAGTAAGAATAATCAACACGAATTTTAATAATGAAGGAAAGGGGAAACGAGCACCCACTCCAGTGCGTTGGCAAGCCTCCAACAACACTATAAAAGAGTGCTGGCACCCACATAAGAAACGACCGCCTAGTGTCCCTTCTGACCGGAAACTAAACCAAAAAACCGTAATGGCAATCGAGGAGCCTTTAAAATTTGTTTGGTCAAAATTTAGTTTACATACAAAGTCCTATCGAGCCCTCTGACGTGTGCTGTGACGGTTGTACATAGGCCTCTGGAATTCAATAGGTACTAAAAAACCAATAACTTACGCACAGCTAGCCCCCCAAAAGTCTTATCTTTCAGGATTGACTTTATAAGGCCATCCCAACCTGAGCACAGCCAAGTGGCAAGAGGATGCAGCCAAGGTACAGCTAGGTGGACATTCTCCACATCCAAGGAACTGGGCAACTGCTCCTCACATACAAAGGGTTAACCCTTCCACTAATAGCTAATTTAGGACACTAATTAAATAATTATAATTGGTATCCGACACAGAAACATTGCAGTGTAGAGCGTACGCATTTACATGCTATACAACGTGCACACCAGCTGCACCTTCTCGGCACCCCCTTGCCGTTTTGCTGTGCTCAGGTCAGCATGACCTGAGAAATACAAGCCGGATAATGGCGGAATTTGTTGGGGACGAGCTACTTTTAAGGAATTGATTGTGTTAGTACTTATGGGTTTTAAGCAGAGGTGTAAGCACGAACGTTACACCTGGACTAAGAGAGATATAAATGAAAAGATCCATGGACCGGAAACTGCTCTTTTTACGGCGTCTTAAAATAGAATGTTTTAGTACATTGTGGCCTCAGGCAATGTGAAACCAGCCGTGCATGAGGCAGGAGTTGGAACGTTACAGGAAACGACTAACACGATTAACGGTCACAACAAGACGTTACACTGAAGAAAGCGCATCCAGCTCCGAACTGCTGCTTTAAACAAAAGAATAATAAAGTTTTCCTCTAAAAGATCCTTGTTTCTTTTTCCAGCCCCGATATCATGAACACGTATATGCTTAGTGATATGCTGTGTGGTCTTGTGGCGCGAGCTGGCGGGTGAGGCAGTCCGCAAACAGGTCAGCATACAGTATTCTATTTTCGTTGTTTAACATAAGGAATGAGAATTAACAACTCCTGCCGTAACAATGACTTTTCCACCTTCCCTATCTGGGTCACACCCGCATCGCCATGTGTTGTCACTCCGTGAAACCGAGCTTGCCATACAGGCGCTCAAGCACAATTTCTTGCAAATACTTTCGGAAAAGCTGAGTCTTCTACCAGTTGTTGCTCCCAGGTTTGTTGCAGCGGACTCGGGCCTGCAGGATAGTCTTGACGGGGTAATGCAACCGGTGATATTCACCGCTAAAACCCTGCCAGAGAGGCCCCTCCAAATCGTGCACAGCCTAGCTAAATGGAAACGACATGCCCTCAAAACATACGAGTTGCCGATCCATGAAGGTATAATTGCTGATATGGTGGCCATTAGAAAGGACGAGGACCTGGATCAGTTACACTCGCTTCTCGTTGATCAGTGGGACTGGGAGCTGAAAATCAACCCAAAGGATCGCACGGTGGAATACCTTCACAACATTGTGCTCAAGATATATGAGGCTCTGTTGGAGGTAGAAGAGGTCTTGTGCAAAGCATTCCCAAAGCTCACCCCCGTACTACCACGCAAAATAACGTTCGTGCACTCACAAGAGCTGGCTGATCGCTGGCCTCAATTAACTCCTTCAGGCCGCGAACAGAAGGCTGTGGAGGAGCATGGTGCTATTTTTGTGAGAGGAATCGGCGCGAAGCTTAAAGATGGGGTCTCCCACGGCACCCGGTCTTGGGATTACGACGATTACACAACATTAGGCGCCGATGGCTTGCAGGGTCTAAACGGTGACATTGTCGTGCTTAATCCTACCAGCGGGAAAGCCGTAGAGCTCAGTAGCATGGGTGTTCGCGTCGATGCAGTCGCAATGCGCCTGCAGGCAAATGCCTCAGGTATTCCCAAAGAAGCAATGGAATCCCCGTTCCATCAAGCAGTGCTCAATGGGTCGCTGCCGTCGTGTATTGGTGGCGGCATCGGCCAGTCAAGGGTTGCAATGCTACTACTCAGAAAGATGCATATTGGAGAGGTCCAGTGCTCGGTTTGGCCTCAACATATAATTGATGAGTACAAAGGGAAGGGTTCAACCCTTCTTTAAGCAGAGGCCAACGGCATCAAAATATTACAACCTTCCTGACAGTGGACTAGTTGCATATTTCCTCACCAGGATTTGTTGACTGAATAGGACCTGGCCGACTATGGTGTATATGAATGCACCTTGGCCGATGCGAGGCATAGTGAATCAGTGGGATAAACTTTATTGAATATATAATCCTGCTTCTCTATTGACTAAACTATTGTCCAAAAGGTTAGGTACGGCCAAACTACGTGTGTACTCGCGCTGGCATCTGACATTCAGGTGCAAATAGGCATGCCTCATGCAGTTATTCCCCCAGGGTGAGTCTGGATAAATAGCAGAGCCAGCGGGAGGGACATAATTGGCATAGAGGTTCTATCTTCATGTGAAACCAGAGGAATGCTTTGTGGAGCGTTGGTATGGTGACTCTGGAACGTGAAGCAAAAGCAGCCGCATTTCAGTCACGATGCTTCGTCGTGTTTCCTGGAATGGCCTCCTCGAGGGTGACCTTCAGCAGGGGAGCTATGGCCCAGTTCTGACGACGCTGGAATTTGTTTTTATCGGCTCAGCGTCATTCCTCTCTCGCAACTGAAACTGCGCAGTTCCTTGGAGGCAGGACAACTGCCCGTTCGACATCTCCGCGGCTTCCCCCTATAAAGAGCACGAGGGAATTGCAGTCAGAATGCTGACCTCAGAGAGTATTTAACTTCGCAAGCATTGCCGACATCCTTTAAATACTACCTCAGGAGTGGTTACGAAGGACTGGGCTACTGCGACGTCCAAGAAGACATGGGATGAACTTGATGCGACACTCACGCCATGACCGCTTCTACTCCATCACGTTCCAACCAACGTGTTGCAAACAACTGTTGAGTATCTACGTTGAAGGCGGCCTGCTGGTTCCAGACATCTACATATCAGCTGTCTGTTTTTGCCGTGTGCTCCCCAACTCTAGGGAAACGTCTAGAGCCAGCCTGATGTGGGAAATATGTATAGTGTATGGCACTTAGTTGTCATCATCGACTAAGGGAAGGTTCCCATTAGCTGGGGCCACTCTACCGGCATATATATCAGAGCCTCCATCAGACCAGTGGTTTTATCAGACACCGTCATTCCCAGATTGCTGTATGATCCGTTCGGTCCGTTCGTGCCGGTGAAAAAGAATACAAACATTACTGAAATAATGAGCGGCAGCAAAGAAGTAGGGGCGCCAATGCCTCAGCATGCAAGCAGCTCCTATGAGTTGTGGTCTCTTTGTCCAATCGTCGTCTATGCGCTTTTGCCAGTGGAGCTCGCTTTCCAATTCCTAAAATGCTCATGAGTCGTATTCATGTCACTCTTTCATCTTCCTTTGAGTCTCGTGTACTCCAATCAGAAGCATGCTGAGTTACGGGTTTGCCGCTAGAGAGTAGGTGAGTGTAACTGAGTGTCATAGAGACTGACCCTGCAACACAGACGAGGCAAGAAAGATTGATCAGTGGTTGAATATGTTAAGTAATTATTCGTTGTCACTTCGAAGGGACGGTGATATCGGGGAAACAAAAAAGGAATGGTACTAGGGCACCGATGGCCAAGCTTATCGAGCCGCACTGCGGCTGTACTACAGGATAAGTCCAGGATGCGGATAGTAAAGGTGGTACTGCAATAACTTATTTTCCTCATTATTGATCTATTCGTGACAATTAGAAATCGATCGATCGTTCTAGTGAAGGCTGTCGATTGATGGACACTGACCTCGCCCAAAAGGATTGGGGAAGGTCTTCCTGTCTTTATCTCCTTGTCTTTAACTAACACAAGCTGGGTACCAATTGTAGGCCAAAGTACTATTACAAAGGGAATCTTTGGCTGCAGGTAGCTGTACAAGATTGAATGAACAGAGGGAACCCGAACTGTCATTAAAGTCTCCTATACCAAGCCCCGTAAAGTTTCGTTGCAAAACCACCTTCAGCAACTCTCCTAGTTTAAAGAAGGAATATCTATTTCCTAATTCTGCTCAGACCCTGAAAGCGTACTGAACAGAAGCAAGGACTTGGTGTCTTTGGGCCCAGCCCACTCACCCCCTTTATTGGGAAGGAACGGCAAGGAGAAGCCTCCCACCGGTTAGTTTTACGAGAAAGCTAAAGCTGGTGCGATTCTCCATTTGCCAACTCTTTGGAGATCCCGCCAGGAAATCCTCCTCACAACGCTGCCCCATTAACAGAGCGCATGCGACTCGAAGAGTTGCGCGTTCTCGGCTTATTTTGTTGAGGTTGAGCCGGTGTCCTCCAAACGATTATTTAGGTACTTACGACGAATGGGCCATGATGTGGCGTTCTTGCCCACTTGTCGCATCCCTCGGCATCGCCCGTCGCACATCATTACATTTCACTGCCTACTCGTTGTATAACTAAATATTCACTGCATTCCATGCTGGCCTTGGCTTAGGGCACTGTTTCTGTCTGAATAAACCAACAGAGCAGGGGAATATGGCTGAAAAAACTGCACGAGATATGTCCTTGGACAACACCATTGTGCACTACCAATACGGTTATCGCGCGAGGGAAGGCGGCAGCAGCAAGGCTGTGGCGCCGACGGATGTGATTAGTCGCCATGTCAAACATGTAGCAGATTTTAACAAAGCCCTTGAAAAGCGACAACTCTGGAGAGAAAGGGAAAAGGAACTTCAGGCGAAGCACAAAGATACCCGTGAGGCCAGCACCTTTGAGCCAGTAGTGTCACTATCGGCCCTGGTTGTTATTTGGATCTAGCGGATAAACTTGCCGGATTGAACTGAACGCGCAGACTGTTATGTATAATATATTTCTTGTTTCCTTCTGTATTTAGTAACGCAGCAGGATTTCCGATCTCTGTATACTTTGTATTATTTACAGTGTATATCAACTGCATTGTATGTCTGGTGCTTACGCCATGTCCTGTATATTTCAGACTTCACTTGTACTTTTGTCCTTGCATACAGAGGGGATTCTGCGGGGTGAAGGGAGTCCCAGGAGGAGCAGCCAGAGCTCGCCTTCCATCGCTGTCAGTGCTAAACGGGTGCTTGACTCAATCGAGGTGGATGGAGTTGATAAGGAAGTGGTAGAAAGAGTAAAGGTGAGCCGTTATAGGAAGCGTCAAAGTTTCCGTCGTTTTGTGTTATAGGCTTGCGCCCCGCCCTGGTTTGGGGTTTAGGTTTTAGAATCCCACCCCCCTCAGTATTTTCCCCTTCCGACTTCATTTGCGGGGGTTTCCGGGGAGCTAATATGTTGTGCCGGCAGGAGCAGGTAGCACGCAAGTTTGGTTCGCAAGACGCTCATGCTGCCATCAGGCAGAGGGTCGCGAAGCAGAAAGAACAGCGGCAGTTACAGCTGCAGAACGAGGGTTCGGACGCATGGATGCCCGATCTCTTCTACACTAAAGAACTGAAGCAGGTGATTTCTGCGCGTAGCTTGCCGTACCGAGAGAGATCGTAACCCAACGTCTTAACCGTGTATGCGGTAATCAATGCGGTATCGTAGTATTCTGAGTAATAGCTCTACTCAACAAGTAGACCACCTTGTACTGTGTAGCTTGTGGCCTCAGCAAACCCCGTGGCTGAACCCTGTCCAGTTCCTCAGCGAGTTGCAACAGCAGCAACATGATGAGAGGTAGGACGCATAATGGCGCGATAGAAAGCGTTGTATTGTTTCCGCACTCTGAGAACAGAAACATATTTTACATCCTGTCTGACAAAGATCACCCATGCAAAGCTCAGTTTCGTTTTTCGTGCGGTTTTCAGCCTGACGCCAGTGGCATCCGATAGCGACGGCGAATTCAAGAAGCGCAAGAAGAAGTCGAAACGAAAGAAAGAAAAGAAGCACAAGAAAGAGAAGAAGCACAAAAAGGCTCGAAAGGGGTGACTTACGCACCTGTTTGCCGCTTGGTTTGCTACAGGAAGCAGCAACGGCAGCTGCTGTCGAGCAGAGCAGGCCACCGCCCATGTTAGTGTCTGGTAAGTCCTTCTGCTTGTCTTTAAATATGCTTCCAGTGATGCCTTTCTTGTGTCGAACAACAGTTTGTCCTTTGGAGAATCTTGACAACAGAAGGGGAACTCACATCACGTTTTTATTCCCTGTAGGGCCGTATAGTGCTGCATGTGCTCCGGCTCCTTCCTTTGTTTTTTTCCAATTTTTTGGGAGTGACAACTATCTGCTGCAATTACGACTACCGAAGGAAGCGACGGCGTGACAGTCTAACGCTCGCACTCAACCCCTCACAGGCTTAAATTGGCTACTCTGACGGAGAGCTCACTCTACAGATTAGGCTGCATCACAATTAGGGGTAGACATGCTATTCCTGATGGACGGTGAGGTACTGTCCGGCTGAAACCCGTTGCAAGAGCAGAGTGGTCGTCTGTTCGATTATTATAAACACGCTTACACACTTTTGCGTATGGAAACCTCAGAAATTATTCTACTAGGGTACTTAATTATAGGTTCCATGTCTATGTGGCTCAAAATATTCTTGTCTCGTGGATGTAAGGCTTCCAAGTGGCAACCATTTCGATTCCTACTTGGGTTTCGAGGTCTTCTGTGAGTGAACCCAGTCGTAATCCGCTTACAGTTTTGCTTATGAAATATTCAAAGCCAATAGTTAATACATTTACAAACAACTTTTTGCATATCTTTTTCGTTATGAGCATGCACGGGAGGTAGTGAATATCACTACTAAAAGGCTAACTGGTGACCATGCATTTCGCGGACACGGACTCTGCCTGTCCAGCCGAGCAATAGCCTACAACAAAGCGATCATCTGATGAGATATGCTGACAGGAAATCAATTTTTATCGGTTTGGTCGTCAATTAGTCGGTTTCAGGCCTGAAGATCTCTTTCAGCCAGCCCGCAATAAACGTCTGGAATCCACTTCATCTACTGGGCAAGGCAGTGGCAAAAGCCTGGTCATCCATTGCGAAAAGGCAATAACAGCTAGATCATCAAAAAAACTTGGTATGTTTGTTATGTATGCTTTGATTGTGGTTAGCTATTAACTCTGGGGACTCAGAGTGAAGCAGCTGAGTTTCCAAGTGCGTAGACTGCGATCCCGTAGTGGACAAACGCCGATGGCCGTGTTGCTCCGCGGGGCTGACAAGAAGAATGATAAACACAACTACTGGTCAATCCAATTCCGCGGTTTCCACATGTCCATTACCTCCTTTATTGCGTAATGCAGTAACCTTCGGTGGAAGTGCTCCGTAACACGAAAATGAATTGGGGGAGATACGCAGCAACTCTTTTCTTTGTGCTATTATGCTCGGTCAATTTCCACGGTAAGAAGAACAAAGCGTGTAGGGATCTACCACTCTCCCTACAGGCGCCCATAGCAAGTTCCCACAAGAATATCTGTACTCACTGTGTTCGATGCTTGTTACATAGAACTCTGCCAAGTTCCCGCGCCCCTCCGCGTTCCTGCATGCATGGCGTTCGCACTTCGATGGCTTTGCGCTTTGGATGTATGTGATGCCGAAGCTTATTTCCTGCCTTCGCTGGCCCTACTGCGAATTTGATGTGCAGGCTGTGCGTCTGGCGCCAACGCCGCCGGCTTACAAGGGTCGAGGGCAAGGGAGTCACTCAGGAGATCAGGGGCCGTTAATCCATCCTTAACTTCTCAGAATAGCGCTAGTAACCAGCAAAGTAGTTCGACGGTAGGGGAAGATCCACCACATAGCAGATTGCTGGGGGCACGTGGTTCGACGCAATGACTTCTCCCGATATAGCTTTGGAATGGTGGAAGGAAATCAAATCTGTCTTTTTAGCTAGCTTCTTTGTACACGGACTGCTTGCTCACTGTCAGTTCTTGTCTGGGCCCTCTCGTCACCTACGTTTTGGCTCACTAGTATCTATGCGTGCTGTCGAATCAGGTGAAGGTCGGCCTTCTGGCAGAAGGCTCTTCTGTAGAAAAAGAACGGCTTCAAGGTGTGTTAGAGAGGCAGCAGCGTGAGTCCACGACTCCTGATTCCACAACTTTGGAAACAGCAGCTCAGGAGTCTCAGCGTAAAGAGGAGGAGGATGGGGGGCGCAAGAAGTGCTCGCCGGCATGCAAGAATGACTGGCTTGGCGATGGCTGGTGCGACACTGCATGCAACATCGAGGCCTGCGAGTTCGACGGTGGGGACTGCAAAGGGTGGTGCTCGGGTGACTGCAAACCGTCATGGCAGGGTGATGGTTTCTGTGATGCCGCATGCTATGTTGCCGCATGCGACTGGGACGGAGAAGATTGCAAAGAATGGAAAAAAGAAGGGGTTCAGCCGATTGACCGAAGAACCTTGCAGCAGAAGGAGAAGCAGCTCAAGCAGCACCGCCTTCAGTTGCCAGATTGCAAGTGTAAGCGCAGGCTGCTTGTGAATGGCGCTTGCACTCCAGAGTGTAATACCCCAGAGTGCCTGTTTGACGGTGGGGAATGCTTGGACATGTGTAATGCTAAGTGCGCCAAATCATGGCTTGGCGATGGAGATTGCGACAAGGACTGCGACACCCCCGAGTGTGGCTACGACAAAGGCGACTGCGACAGCAATACAAACCCTCTTATGAATACTGTTACGAGCGCTGCTAATGGTGGTGGAAAGTGCAGCTCCTCTTGCCGGTTGTGGATGATTGCTAATAGTGTTTGCGACACGCAGTGCAACAATGCTTCATGCGGGTTTGATGGCGGAGACTGTGACAACGTGTCGGTGGTTTTGGAGGTAGATTACTCGGCAAAGCCTGAGGTTTACCAGTTCTGTGCGAAAGAATGGATTGGAGATGGGCATTGTGACCCCAACTGCTACAATAAGCCTAGCAAATGGGATGGAGGCGATTGTGAGGGAACCCCACTAGAAAAAGAGCAAACAGAAAAAGGGATCGGTCCTCAGTTCGATTAGAGAAGGTACTGATTGCCCTTTAAGTTTATATCAAGCTCACATGAATGCAACCAATCAGCTGGTTATGATTTTTCCACCTGTCAGTCATCGAACAACATCACGCTAACTCTCTTACTGCCGCATTTTCCCTGTATACCCCAGGCCTAAGAAACTGGATTGGGCGCGCGTAGTCTCCTATCAAGAAAAGGGAATGCATTTACTGAGGTGGCGGCGATGCGGAGCATCCGATGCAAGGCTTTGAAGCAAGAATACAAAGGCATGAAGGCAGTGGACATTGGCAAGTAGCCAGCAAGTCAGGGAAGACACAGCAGTCACTGTCTCAGGCATAAATGCTCTGTTTTTGTCTTTATAAGCTTGCCCCCATAAAAGGCAGGCTTTTGTGGGAGCGAGATCAGCCCGCTTATACAATAAGTGCACAGCTCTCATCCATGTGCACCGCTGCTTTACGGGCAGTGCAGGTTATCATTCAAATTTACACCTGCAGAAAGGCATAATGAGAAACTGAAGTTTCTCTGCTAGGTCGTTGACATTACCAGACACTATTGGATAGTCCCCTTATTGCAGCCGGAGTTATACATTTTACTCTTCTGCCGTACAGCAATAGATGTTGGCTCTACACAGCATGGTATTGTAGCTTATATCATTCATGTTTATAACTCTCTGCCTGGTATCATCAAGGTATCAGACGCTGCAGATTTGCATAATAGTTTAGACGTAGAATCGTTCGTAAAAACACGCATCGAAGAAGCCTTGCATGGATGTGATGCAGAGTGCTTGTTGTTGGCGAGACAGTACAGGGGCAAATGCGCTTGAGTCTCCTTCCCCTTCAGTAACATTAGCACCCTGGGCACCAAGCATGTCAGAGACTCGTTTATTAGTGGAATATTTAGAAGAGGAAGCTGGGTGTCACCTCGAGCAATGATATAGCATTATGCCCTCCTTTATATTTTAAGTACTGGATAGGCAATCGATATAAGCTAACCAGTAGTCGAAACGCCAATTGTTTCCCATTCTATGGAGCCTTCCATAACACAGCCAATGTGCTGCAGCCGATTCCCCTGTGCACCCGCTCTCGCAGCCGAAATAATTCGGTATATATGAAGAGCTTGGTTGCGGGCATTCGGAACAAGATTCCTTGGGGCTTTGGCAGCAACGCAGATCAGCTTACGCAGAAGAGAGAGCGCATTTCGACTCTTGCTGTACCTTGATTGTCTCGAAGCTTACCAATAAAAACAGGCAGTTTCTCCATCCTCCTTTTCCCTTCTTGGTCTCAATGAGCCTTACTGGTGTGGCGCAGAATTCTTGGCAGGTTGTCAGCGAGGTTTGCACCACTAAGTCACAATAAAAATTGCCGGGAGATGCTAAAGATTCCTCTTGGGCACCCATAAATGAAGTGTTTACTTTCGAAAGCTGCGAGGCCAAAGTCATTGAGCGCTGAAGCACTTTTGTTCTCTGGAGGCCCCGCTCGGTGATGTTAACGAAACTTCGTCTAAAGGACTGAGTAGGACGCACGCGAACTTACTAGTCACATTGTATACTTGCCAAGAAAAAGCTTAACAGCGAGACGCACTTCAGGAGATATCAGCAAAAGAAATGAGTATATTTCCACAAGGCGTCGTTATCATCGTGCACTATATTTAGAAAGCTCACCTTTTGCCACTGCTTGAGTCTTCAAAAGCTAGCCCAGACATCACACCTAGCTTTATTGTACAGCCTAACACTAACGGCTTTCATGTGCCTCGAAAGGTAGCAGGCTTTCTCTGCTTGGGAGTGTTGGCGATTGGTGAAAGGCGTCTCAATTGTATACACTGAGAGGCGCACAGGAGCGATAATCATAAACTATTTAATGGAATTTAAGGCAACCCTGAGATGCGGCCCAATACAAATGCGGATAAATTCAGGGAAGCCCAACGCTCGACCAGCCTTAAGCTCTAGACGAACGGAGGCTGTCCCAAAGCTTTCATGAAGGCGGAATGGAACGTTGACCTGCCGTTTGCCTCTATCTAGAATCGTAAGTGCTACCCCATTCCCAGTTTTGGGGTGAGCTGCTTGACCAGTTTGCGTTTACCGGGTTTTTGTAAGCATTCAAAGCTGTCTTAGCTTTGGTGATTGTTCTGATGTCATACTTCTTCCCTGGCCTATGCTGGCAATGTCGCTGCTGCTTCCATGCTTAGGAACCACAGTTACAATGCCTTACATAAAATGATATATATTTTAACCTAAGTAGAACCGCTGGGAAATCCCAACAAGATCACGATGGTAGCTGGAAGGGCGAAGCCGGCGAGGAATGGGGTTTTCATATATCAGGCCTCTGCCATATGACAGCAAATCCAAGAATAGAAGTTGCGTAGCACCACGTCCGATAAAACTCCTGGTGCTAGCTAAAACCCTTCCGACCTGCCCTCTTGATCCTTTACCAAGAGCGACGACGTTTCAATTATAGCTATAGGGAACATATAAAGTTAACTGCCTAAAGAGCCTTTAGAGGAAAGAGCCTTAAAGAAGTATCTTCTTCTTGTACCCTCCCTTCATCCATGGCCAAGGTGAAGAAGCTATTTCAATGCTAATTCATGCTAGGTTGGCATGTACTCTTCTTTCGCTGCCTTGCTATAATCCCAACGTTCCCCTACCCTTCAGTAATGGGAACGACGTAAAGTGCAACTATGTGCATAAAGGGTTCCTAGCATTTAGACAGGTATATACTATAGTGAAGAAGTTTGGCAGATCTTAGCCCCTAATTGGTGCCGAAAGAAGTGGAGCAGGGAACCGTCTTTAACCGTTAAGATGTTCCCTATAGGAGTTCTTCGGGCACCTCAGAGGCCGAAAGCTTTCCCCCTTCGTCCAACTCTCGTTTCTTAAGCCCTTCAATCTGTGTTTGTAGGTGTGCAGGTAAGACATGCTGGTTTACTACCCTCTACGTACCACTTGTAGCCAAATTCACCACATTGATGCATTTCCAACCCATGAAGTACACGAACCCAAGAATTCCTCAATTTCTCTCGGCTGCTCTAGGAAGGCATTAAGGAACTGGACATCGCGGAATGAATGCAGTATTACGCGAATGATCGCATGGTACGACCAGTGCACATTATATAAACTTTCCACCCTTGGCCTCTACTTAGATACAACTTAAAAAATACACCGCATAGTATTAAGAGCAATCATTCCCGAATGAACTAAACTTACTCAGCGCTAAGAAATGCCTTTTTAAACATTACACAGGCTTCTGATAAGCCAGGTGAACAGGGAGAGCGTCACTTATCCAACTAGTCTGCTCTCGAGGCCCACTACGAGGCACACAGTCCAAGGAACTAAGGTATGTTCCTAGCAAAAAAACAATGCTTATCCCTTCCACATACATAATACTTGGATTAATGTTTATGCCAGTTTTAACATGCCTCCAACACACGAGCACTGGAACATTAATCATGTGCATTAGCACTTTACATCCGACTTTGTTTAGATATGTATGTATGTGTGTATGTCTATTGCTTCCACGTGCTCACAACACTAAATCTTTAAAATATATTTAAAAAACATTTTTATTTGACCTTTTGGAAGGCCTTGCCAAAAATTCCTCTTTTGTCTTTAATTGAGTTGAACACATGAGAACTGTCGTTAGTGCCAGACAGAGCGGGTAAACTTAGAAAGGATAAGCGGTGCTCCCTCATGGTAGAGAGCAAATGCATGTCTTATAATTACAGAAGTACATTTTGTTACTGCAGTTTCAATGGTTGAGAGGCCAATCGGGGTCAGGGGCTTCAGATATATTGGAAAGCCTGCAGGTCCGGCGGAGACCATCGGCCCAGGGCCCCCAACAGGACTGATGCAGAAGTCGGTGGCTAGAGACCAGAAGCTCTCCTCTGCACAATAACAAGTTGTATTTGTGTTGTGGTATTATATAGTGGTGGTGCTCTGCGATCACTTGGTCGACGCTGTAGGCATGTTTCATGTCAGAGCAAAGTGGCTAAATAACGTCGGGAGAACGCCTGCGTCGTGGCGAAGCCACCAGCTCTTCAAAAACCGTCTTCTCTGCAAAAAACCGCTTAATTAATTTTTTGTTTATTAGTTTGTTTTGGAAGCTATCAGCGTCATCGGAAGACTGCGCCACTGGGACCTGGCAAGAGGCCTTTGTCCTACCGTGCGTCACCAAGGAGGCTGTGAACTTGAACTGAGCTTGTTCTTCACGGAGGAGTAAATACAGACTCAACAGCATGTGAAAAACTTTTATTTTTTGAATTGATGTGCAGTGTGTTTGAGCCCGCCGCCTTACCCCGTGGCTCCAGTCTGGCCCTGCAGCACATAGGTTTTGTCAGTTACAGTTGCCTGAAACAGGCATCGGAAACTCAAAGCCTCTTTAACCGCATTTGTACCAAAGTCTAGAGGCATCTATGAGGTTATATGACAAGCCTCCAGACTCCTACAAGGGAGAACAACCGTCTTAAGTCGCCTCTAAAGATGGCCCAGCAATGCGAAGGCCTCGAAAGCCTACCGATGATAATGGCTCGTTCATGTGCTCAAACAGCACCAAGTTATAGCTTTTGTCAAGCTTTTTGGTTAAAGTGGAGGCGTTATTCGAAGAAGAGCGCAATGAGTTTTCTCTTCAATCACCGGCTTCTTTTAGCGCAGGTATTATTGTTGGCGCTGACTTCGTGCGTCATGACAACCACGGCTGAGATTCATAATGGTAAGGGAATCGTTTTGCTTAGCATGGTTTTAGCTATGTATGAACATTTTCAAGTGGAGCAGGTACCTACAAAGGCCAAATAACTATGCAGTGGTCTTTTCAAGCTTAAAAGCAGGAAATGCATGCAAAGCATTCACACCGCTTCTTGTGCTTCAGAATTTTTTGTAGAGGGGAATACGCAGAAGGAGCTCGGGGCTGAGGTGAGTACGGGCTCATGTAACCGTCCAAATCCGGCATATCCGGCATAGCACCTGCTCACCACGGTTCTTAATATGGGGTACCTACAGGAGGAACCTGCATTAACTTTTATGATTTGAGAGAACTTCTATCTATACCCGTACGTCTTGTGAATTTTTCTATTCTCAGCAAGTCCGCTTGGACACACACCTGCCGGCGCTGAAATCTTTTTATGCTCATGAAGTTGTTTTGGGGGAGGCTCAGCTAGCACCATTACCCGATAATTTGCCCGCTTTGAGCATGCTCCAGGCAGCAGCAGACTCATCAGGAGGGCTTCAGGACGCTCCCACCCCAGAAGTGGCTGGCGTTCCATTCCAGGGAACGACGCAAGTATGTCAGTTGTCCAGGCCATGTCAGAATAGAACCTGGCTAAAGCTCCTTTTTTTGCTTTTTAACCATTATACACTTTCGCACCTGCAGATGAACAGCCTGCAGGCGAGTACATTCACGTTACGCTTTTTACAGGCATCTGGATTTTCAAAAGGCACAACAGTGTTAACGGGAGTGAATATCGCCGTCAATTCCATTGTGGTCAATGGAACAAAACTAATTCAATTGTCAGCTTTTAAAGATGGCAGTGTGATAGGGGTCTTTAGTCTTACCAACACAACGGAAGCAAAGACAAAGCTGCTTCATCATCTTTCACAGATAGCAGGAAATCAAGCAGCCCGATTTGAGCTCACATGGACGGCCACCTCTTCCACATCGGGCACCATCAAACTAAAGCTTGAAGAGAGCTACAATGCTGCGGCCAGCAGTCCATCTGTAGGCTATCTGCTGACGAATTGTAACGTTGTTCAATCACTTGTAGTTCCACAGCTAGTAGTGACAAGAGCAAAATTTTGTATAGTCTGCCATCCTTTCTGCTTGCGTATGATCAGATTAACTTTTCCTTAAGCTTCAGGCACGTTGTGGGTAAGACACAAAGGATTGACAAGCTGGCGGCGAGCATTTCCAAGGACCAAATGCTGCAGCTTCAGTCTATCGAAGAGTTTAAAACCTGGCTTGCTTCCAACGTGCACCCTCCACTTCTAAAAGAAGCTAAAAGCTTTGTAATAGTGGGAATGTCGCTGGCTGGACCACCGAAGAAGCAGGAGGAAGTCAAACGAGAACCCCTTGTTCTCCCATGGCTCCATCAGCTCGCCACACAAAAAGACCCTGTTATTTCCGTAGCTGGCGAGCTAGAACGACTAGTAAGCTGGCATTTGACATGATCGTAAAAGGCAGTGTATCCTGGCCGTTTGGAGAAGCTGTAGAGGATATAATGTGAATACAATGTAACACCACCTTACCGTCTGCATTCGCTTGGTTTGTGTATGTTTTAAAGGCCACTATTGAAATAATATATTTTCAAGATCCCACGTGGGCAACCCTGCTAAAACTAAAAGAGGTGGTCGACGCTTCGGTGAAGGGAAACGTTCCAGTCAGCTCCATGTCGGGTGCAATTCCCAACGCAAAAACGGTCAAGCTTATTGTGCCATCGTCTTGGTTCCATTTAACACCAGAGCAGCAGTATAAGAGATGGCTTGCAGGGGGACATCCTGGAGCTACCGGTCCTCAGGGGCAGTTGAATATTACAGGGCTATTTGGTCCACAGAGCACTGCTAGCACCACATCGTTCCTTTTCTTCGATCACAAGGGTCGCCCATTTGGCGCCAACAACCAGGCGGCTGATATATCGTTAATTGGAACCCGAATGACGCCCGCTGAGCAGGCTGCCGACTACGCCCCAGGGCAAATGGTTCCGCTGGTACGCTATACGTGTAAGATACTCAAGCTGATCGCCGTTGAAATACAACGCTGAATACCTGGCTCAGCTGCTTATGCTTCCTGATTTGTGTGATCGCTCAGATTAAAGCAACGCTTGTCTTTCCAGGAGGAAGCAAAGCAACCCACTTACTCAATCCGCTGCGCGAGTGGTACCAACTAGAAAAGGAATATCCAAGTTTGCGTTCGTCTCTGGCGCCAAAGGAGCCCGAGAAAAAGGGGGCCTTACTTAACATAATAATTAACGGAACATCCTATTCTCTGTTGGCAGATTTTGTTGCAAAATACCCGACGCTGCTTCATCTTTTGGCTTATCTTGCCAATCAGGACTCATCATTTGTTGTTAAAGATGTTGTACTTGTCTTTGGAGCAAGCTCTCCACGGGCAGTGAAGTCTTTTTTCGTCATGGAAACCCCACCAGGCGTAGCCCCGTGGTGCATCTTTCAGTACGAAGTTCCAATAACAAAACGGAACACGATCCTGATCAAATCACTGCTGAAAAAGGCGCGTCGAACCGCAGAAGCTCCGGATGGGTGCAATATAAAAAATGCCAAAGGCTTAAGATTTGAAACCATCACTGCAATTGCTGACTTATTACAACTTCAGCCGGAGCTTAAAACGGCAAATAGGCAGCAACTCAACTTTAAGGGCAATCCAGCTGAGTGTAAACGCCTGGGTTCCATTTTTCTGCAAGCCTACAAGGAAAGGAGGCCTCTTGTCTTGTTCTTCAGTGCAACAGTAGGTGTCCTGGACTTAGGACCGTGCAAACAGGAACTACGACTAGCAAACAACTCTACCATTAGACTCACAACGTGCCCTTCTTCAGTAACGAATTACTGGATAATGTTTGCCTTGTCGCTGCCCTCAGCACTTGTTAACGGCAACTGTGGACATTTTGAGAATTGGAAAGAATGGCCGCGAGAGGAGTCCCACTGTAAAAACAGTAACATCCAGAGTACATATGAATGAAACTTACCCAGAGCTATTGAGCGATTTCCAGAAGACATTTAAAAAATATAAGTTGCCTTCTGTGGAGTTTCCCTACGTCAGTACACCAGGAGGCCCAGAAAGGAGTGCGCTACCACATGGTTCCATCCCAGAGACGTGGTACCACCAGTCGCCTAGCAAAATCAAGCTGCAGTGGCATTCCACAGTAAGCCTTTGTCATCAGTTGCCTTTTGTTGTGTAAATTAAATTGGTAGTGTATTTTGAAAGCATTCTCCTCTAGCCTGGGAATTCTTGCCAGCCCTTTACTTAGTATCCATCTCCGTGCTTATTGTCGCAGTTCCCGATTCTCGATAAGAATGATGTTTTTATTGATGGAAACGGGCCTCATACCGCCGGTGGAGAGTTAAACATTCCTATTCGCCCCGGAACTTCGCCACTGTCGAGACCTTTCACAGTTATTCAGAATTGGCTTCATCAGCACATCCCAAACCTACAGCTCCCTGTAGACCTGGACAGCATGTCTACCGAGGACCGTAATTCGCTCTTCACTAAAATTGTTATTGAAGTAGAAGGCGGCCAGAAAATAAAGCTAATTGATGTCCTTAATCCGCTTCTGCGCAATCCTCGCTGGAGGAATCTCAATCCCGAGGATTACAAGCTGCCTCAACTCCTGCTTACATTACCGATTAGGAATATGTTTGTTGAAGTAAGAGGATTTGCTCTGCATTTGTTTTTGTCACATCAGTTACATTGACGTCAAGAATAAGAGCCAAGGGTTTTGATCTGGTTTCTTCTAATGCGCTACAGGGTGACATGGACTTTATTGTCACAACTCCAGAAGGCGCTCAACAGTCGCATACCCTTTCAGTTCGACCCCGCGACTCATGGGGGACATTGGAAAACAGATTTTTCCACCAATTCCCTCAATATGACAAAGAGAAAACGAAGTTGAAATTGTTTGACGCCACCGGCAACCCAGTTACTCTCCCTCCCCAATCTCCTGTGTATGTGGGAGTAAGGGAAGCTGTCGACCAGCGTCGAAAGGTAAGGCTCTTCTGCATGTAACTTCTTTGTAATACTTAGAACAGCCACAAAAATAAAGGCATGCGTATTGACAACACTTATGATGGCTTGCGTGGCTGCCACTAATGTTGAAGATTCTGCAAAAACAATGGCTCCAGAGGTTATGTTGGAAATGACCATTCAGCTCCTTTACGGTAATGCTAGTGCCCTGGAGTCTACCTATACTGTTACGGCACATGTGACTTGGTTGTTCGTTCATGCAGGGTCTCAGAATCAGTTTAGAAACCCCTCTTGGGAAGTTTACCGCCTGCTACCGCCCTCAGCCGGAGAACAATGACTGCCTCGTTGTTTCAATGCACACAGTCTTTTGTGGGAAGATCAAGGGCATTTCTACTCGTGCGGAGCAATGGCAAACCCAGTGTAATGCTGCAGATGTAAGAAAGAAAGGCTACCCCGTGAAGAGTAGTGGACATCAGCCTCTGGGAAGCAGCAGCATTCGTGTATAATGCGTTTGCTGTGCAATCATATGCAGATGCGGAGCAGCAGCGTGGGACAAATGGAGCGGTTTATGAAGGACACTCTAAGGGGAGCTGATATATTCCACCCTGTTAAAGTGCGCGACCTGCTGGCAATAGTCAGGAAACATTTAACATCCACTATGCCAGATGTGGTGGCGCAACTAAATCTGCCGGATCCAGGTACTACTCAATCTCAAATTGCCGACCTCAAAGCTCAAATTGACAGTCTCAGGGCGAAGCCGCAAAAGAGCGCTGAGGACTACGACAAGATTCAGGACCTCAGAAGTCAAATCAAAGCTTTCCTAGCCAAGGAAACAAAATGGGCTATTCCAGTGTCACTCACGTTTTTTCACGTGAGGGAGAAGGGCGTAGAAAGAGACTTGAAAGTGCCCATTGAAAATAAACACCTGAGTCTTTCTGAAGAAGCTTGGAAACTGTACCACGATGCGACCCGACAGTCAAGGGAAGCTGCAATGCTGGACTTTGCAAATGTATATGAATTCACTTTCAGAGTACTGGTAAGTGCCTTTTTGCAGGCACATCAGCGTGAATCTAGTTCTCAACGATCTGGGGCACATTATATATTGCGTCTTCGAGTTTTCCCCTGCAGGGTATGGACGAGCGTCTAGAAGTAAAGAAGAATATAAAGCTAAAAGCCAAAACGGAGAAAAAATTGGAAAAGGCGGCCTCTGAGGTCAAGGTGAGGCACGAGTCAACTGGGGCTTGCACTGCAGAGCCGAGCTAGCAACACAGGCTTCACTCAGCAGTCCTGTTGAGTCTTTTGTGCAGATTAAAGTGATGGTTTTGTTTGTCCTTGAAGACAAGGAAGCGTTCACTGATGGCCCCATTGAGATATCGGTGCCGTCCGATTACCGTAATGGTCTGGAGCGTGGAAGCAGGAAGAGAGTTGCGGCTCAGGTGGCAAAGCTTTACAACATTCCAAAGAGCTACTTTACATATAACTTGTACCCGCGTGTTGTATCACCGCCAGAAAAAGACAAGTTGCCAGTACTCAAGGTCGCGCTTGAAGCAGTTAGCTTCCGCAATGATGGAACCATCGGTGTCGCGCCCGCTGAGCTAGCCGGCGTTCTTAGTGATCGCGGTGGATACGGAGAAGAAGACTTGGTATTCATCGTTACCACAGATGGGAAAAAGCTCAAGGTGTCTATCAAGACTCTTCGGGACGTAAAGCCGGAGAAGATTCAAAAGGTTATGTTCGCGGTAAGAATCCCTGAATCCAGTTTAAACTCTTTTGTTTTTCAGCAAACGGCTTTGTCTTTGTAGTAGTAAGTGGCTCATCGTGTAAATTTAACTGCTGTCATGATCAGTGGAAGCGCACCTTGTCTGAAATGTCAGCAAAGAGAAAGGGAAGAACGGAGGCGTTTGAAGGAGAGGTAGGTTTCTCGAGCACTGCAGCATTTCAGCTTGTCACGCACCCCCCTGCCGCGCAGTCAATCAAGTTGCGGCCTATCGGGAAACTTTTGCTGAAAAACGAGCTGAGGCTGTGTGCTGTTGTCTTCCGCAGAAACAGCTATTTTTTTCCGTCAACGTAAGCCATATTGGGAGCAACGTTCCTTGTCCAACCGATTCTTGTTTAATAATGTGAGAACTTGAAGATCGAACATGGTGCTTCTGACGTATACGTGTTGTTCACAGGTGGGCGATCCATCGCGCTGGAAGCAATTACTGGCTCCTTGGCTGCTGCGTATGAGAGCGTTTGGACCATTAACGGACACAAAAATCCAGCTTATCGTTCGCAATGACCAGGAGACGAATAGCTCACTCAGAAAAAGTAAATGTCAGGTCCAAACCTTTGGGGAGCTCTTGGAGTACATTAATGATATGGAGAAGCTTCTCACAATCTGTCCTGGACTTCTAGCTGCTGTGACAAAAAAAACGTCTTTTGCGTTTGACGTGGGAATGCGTTCGCCACCAATGAGTGTAAGTTGTCGGCCTAAACGAGCTAAGAGCCAGATTCGCCTGTTGGCTGCATCACCAACCAACAGTTGTGTTTCAGTTGACAAACGGAGCAAGAGCTTGTCTTGGCTTTTATGAAACACAGGGCTTTCGCGTATGGAACCGCGCTCATGGAGACCCAGAAAGGAATAAGAGATATCTACAGCGCCTTACAACCGCCTTTGCAAACATCAACGATGATGCAAAGGTAGAGTGGAAGTTTGCAAAGTATAAAGGGCTAATGACAGCAGCACAAATCGTTGGTATTAGAGCCTTGCTGCTGAGTAGCAGGCCTAAGAACGCGGCGCTTGTTAGGGAAATCTTGGCGGTCTTGCAAGTTCCCGAAAATGATATTGCGAAGCTCACCGGCAGGCTCAATATCTACATTATTCACGAGGTGAAGAGAAAATAACGCACTCAGTTGCACTCACTGGGTGCTCACCCATTGAAAGCAAATGCCTGTATTGAATGTCTATTTTCGATCAGTCTTCTGCCTTTGGTGTTTGATTTGTACAGCCAACGGAGCAGGATAAAGTGCTAATAGTAGGTTGAATGTTCTTTACACAAGCTCCTGCCACACTCCCACTACCAATAGAAAGCTCTTGTAGCATGCGGTAAGCTCGTGCACAACGTCCCAAATATGAACGATGCATGTTTCCTGTGGGCTGTTCTGCAGCGTGAAGGAGTAATCACAGTAAGGCTTCCACATTCCTGCATCTATTTGTACCATTCTGATTGATTTTGTTGATGTCTCCCTTATCAGAAACTGTATTTGGGCTGGATAGGCCGATAGCCTGTGACGCGTGGGTTTTTTCCAGATGTCCATTTCGAGGTCCGATGGCTCTAAGGTCTCCGCCATGATTTCTGCAAAGGGAAATTCTAAAACGCCGGTTCAAGTAGAAGTGTCTCCTGGCGATTATTCAATTTCATACAGCTTGTTCTCGCCTACAAGCCAAGTGAGCGGGAATCCTTGTGGTATCGTGTCATCCAATGATTTCAAAAACCTGAGCTGGGAAAGGGCGTTGAGCTGGTGTAATCTTAGTTTTCAGCAGATTGGGAGCCTATCAGCACCATTTGTTTGGTTAGAGGGCGTTCAAACAGCAATGTACCCGACGAAACTACCTGTGAGTCAATTGGCATCCATCCCTGGCATGCAGCAGCTCATTTATAGAATTCAGTAAAGCTGCAGCCGTACATTACTCAACAACCTGGCTCTTGGTATCATCGGAGTAAGTTGATTGCAAGCCATCTCAATTTGTTGTGGCAAGAAACTGTGTGAATACAGGGCCAACCGGTTGTTTCTTTCCTAAACGACAATCCAGTGTCCTTCACGTTCAGGCGCCCAGGAGCCCCTATTTCGACCATCCTGCCAAATGATATTTATTATAACCTCGTCCAACAACCCGGAAATAACGTCCCTGGAGCCACGTTTGTGCAGAAGGTCCCAACGACGACAGGAAACATTGAAACGACATTCAACTACTTTGGATCAGATCCACAGAGATGGGGGACAACTCAAGAGCCAGATATTAGCACAATTCCTCCGGGCGCTACCGCAGAGTTCAATGTTTACCCCGACCCTGAGCAGGAAGAGCGTGGAACCGCCTATTCTAACCCACTTCTCAAAGCATTCGAAATCCCTGGTTTTTCTAAGTTGCCCGATCTTGAAGAAAATTTTAATATTGCTTTCAATCCTAATGATCCAACGCCTGTTGATGGGGAAGTGGTGTATGTCCAGGCCCCTGCAGGTACTGGGAAGTACTACTTCTGCCCGGGCATTACACTTCAACAATTTTTAAACCTGAAGAAAGAAGAAGAAGTTGCGAAATTATGTAAAATTCCTGTGGAGTTATTGAAGTCGGATATCTTGGTCTCGTCTTTCAAACCTGTAAGCCTTGCCCCAGTGAATAGCGTACTACAGTTGAAAAAAATGGCTTGAATATTCCCCGGAATTGTTGGTAATAATTTTTCATTAACGATACGGTTCCTTGTGATCAAACATATGCATCTGGTGGTTGCAGGGAGCGACCCCCAACTACGCTCCTGCGCGGCAAGAGGTTCCGGTAAGCTGAAATTCTTGAGCCAAAAACCACAGCTTGGCACAGCAACGCGTTTAAATTAAAACATCACATTATAAACTTGCGTTAGCGTAGATTACAATTGCGTGGAAACTGTATGCGGCTTTTCCAGGTGGTTTTGATTGACAAACTCCAAAGGCAGCATCACTATACTGTTTCTTGGGAGGCTAATCCATGGAGTATTATTGAGCCGCTTATGCAAGGAGGGCATCCAGAAGATCAAATGGTCTTTCCATTCGCCAACACTAATCGATGTGTTGTCAGTCGAGCAATGCTACAGAAAATTCAGTCGTGGGCGGAGCTTGCTCGGTTTTGTTCTGCAACATTTGAAAAAACCCGCCCTTCTGAAATTTTTGGCTTTCTGCAGGTGGGCTCAAAATGGTATCTTACTTAGATTCTGCACGCAGATCTATCACAAGCTGAGTGATAACGCTTTAGAACGTATGAGGATATTTTCATTAATAGCCTCCATCCCTCCATTATGACTTGCGCTCTGTTATTGCAGTCCATTTACGTCTCTCATCCAGTAAGCACCTGTATCCACTGTTGTCGCCGGCACAGTACAAAACTAGTCTTGCAGTTCTTCATTCTATGTGGCGAGAGCACAAGCCATAGCACTTAACATTTTTTGTGTGCTGTATCTATTTTAGATTCGTATTTCGTTGCCCGAGAGCATGAAAGAAAATTTTATTACTAGGCATAAAGGCAGAAGCCCGGAAGATCTCTTCGCTGTCGAGCCTCTGGGTGTTTTTATAAGTAACATCTTAGCAATCCTGCAACCTGGTTCGACTTTGGAGACGACACTTGAAATGGTCGACGGCACAAAGAAAAATTTCAATGAGCTTCCGGAGAAATTGAGAAATCTTCCTGGTTTTCAGGTCCCTGGACTTGCAGGCATCACTGTTAAGGTGAGCATGTCAAGTTGTATATTGGCGGGGGAGACACTGCAGGAGACTTGGGGAAATCTGCGCTATGGCCTAGCACCTGCGAAAGTGTATGCGGCGTGTGTTTTCAGATAATTACGGACCCTAGGGGCAATTTCGGGGTGAGCGGTTATGTTAATCCCAATCCCAGCTGATGGCAGAAACCTACAGTCACTGACTGGCAAACTAGCCGCTTTATTAAAATTTTCTAAGGTTTAGCTTTTATGCACGCGGTTTTGTTTTTGCTTTTACCCAGGACACAACAATGGGAACTCTACAGGATTTGCTGAATAAACTCCACATCGATGGAAAAACGACGTTTTCTGATTTTGTGACGAAGATCACAGAGGACGGGAACAACCCGTCCGGTATGCGAATTCCCTCCACAAATATACAAATAGGGGGAACAGCTGCTCCTGGGACACCCGCTCCTCACCTAGCTTTTGAAATGTTACAACCGGAAACTGTTGGAGAAGATGGAAGACCGACCTCTTTTGGCATCACAATCCCTGTAGCCCATGGGGCAGTGCCTGAGACAATGCCAATGGAAAACGTCATCAAAATGCTACACAACCCGCAAATACTAGTGGTAGGCATTTTCATCTACTGCTTTGGCAGTTCCAGTGGAAAGCACCGCATACAAGCCGTTCTTCCTCTGTTGAATGACTGTAATAGAGACTAGCTTAGTGAATGCTGCCTTACACCTTTTTCTGCTTGTATGCCTTTGGTTCCACAGCATCAAAAAAAATCTCCGGAATTTTCGGTACGATTTCCGCTCATCAACCAATAGCAATCCACATAAATAACATGTTTTCCATATCAGGCAGCTATGAGGTTTAAAGCACGTATGCTCGGTCTGCAATAAAATGATTTTATGTGGCCCAGATCATCACTATGGCGGGGTCAAGTGTGCCGCTTACAGCCACAACAGGACGGTTGGATACGACTTTTGAGGAACAAGTTATATGGCTTAAGAGAAACCTTGGCATTGATGATTCTGGTCGCATTTTAGTTACCGTCGTGACTAACGGCGTTCCCTCCAACTCGCAACTAAGCGCTGCTCAGCTTCTTGGACACACGGTTGCCAGCATATTGCAGCTTTCCGGAGTTGAAGATCTCATTAACTCTCATTCTATTGTTTTCATCGTACGTTGTTTTGCTATATATGCTGAATCCACAAAACATCATCATTCCCAATAAAGCGTAGCTGCTTCTAAGAAATAACAAACAATTTGTTGTCATTCGGCTGTGCGCTGTAGGGCCAAGCTTCTCCCGGCGCCCATCCTAAGAAGTTGCCAGAAAACCAAAAAATGGTAAGGATTCGCATATCTGTTGGCACCAGTGGGAAGGTGGCTTGTTGTTATGCACCGTTTAAGGCAGGAAAACAAAGCATTCCCGATATAATGACCTGCACTCGGATTATCCCCCAATAGCTACAAAGGCAAGATTGAGTGCTTTGCACACCTAACAGAAATTCGTCGTGAACGGGACGATATTCGAAGACAAACCAGGACAGGTTATGGACTTTGCCAAGGTCTTGAATATCCATGTACCGGAGAAAGGGGAGCCGCATACCAACTTCAAATTCAACATCCGCAGTCCATCTGGTGGATCCACTACGCAGCTGGTGCCTGCGGACCTGATGCTTCTTCTGCAAGAAATTTCAGAAATGCATGGGAGTCCTGGGCTGTCTTTAGTGCTTTCATTCCTCAACGCTTTGAAGCAAGTCAGCTCAGTTGCTCCTGGACAAACTCTTGAAATTGACACACAGGTAAAACTCTATACGATGGTCGTCAATCATGCGTGGTAGTTGCTTCGATCCTTTGGAAGTTCAACCTACAAGAAATTGTAACGAAAATGTGGCCTTTGTTGCGTTTAACTTTGCAGAGCCTGGAATCACCTCCGTCTAAGGTTCGTTGCAGTACCGCTAAGCGGAGCCGCGAGGGTATCCAGTGTTGCATAACATCATACAACAGTACGACTCCGCCCGTCCTAAAGGGACTAGCTGGCCAGTATGCATTTCAAAAGGTATATCTGCGTGCTGTGCTCAGCACTCGAAAGCAACCATTGAGGAAATTTTGAATACATCCGCTAAAGACGTTAGCCCGGGAACGTACCTCGTGGCCTTTACAAGGAGTGGGACAACCGTCAAGCAATTGACGGTGCCAATAACGGGTCTTGATAAGGAAACGACCATTAGGGACTTACTTAAGCACCTCAATATTGCGCTCAACTCTATCTCTGATTTAAGGCTTGTCTCAAAGGTGAGTTGCAAGTGTCCAGCGTAAACCACATGGCACAAAGAAAGCGAGTCTGCGCGATATTACGATTTGCTTTGCCTGAAACAACCCGATGTTTTATATGGATGCTATGTTTGGTGCGTTTGCAGTCATCAGGGGAGATTCAAGTAAGTCTTCCCCCTTGTGAATAGTGTGGTAGTCCCCACTACAGCACAGCTCTAGATTGGACGTATCGTGCGTCTCATCAGGTCTCAGAACAAGCTGCGTTGTCGTTTCAGGTTGAAGGCGGCTCTGTAGATGTTGGTCTCTGGGGCCAACATATCCATATTCCGGTGAGTTATGTAAGCTCAAAAGACAAGAGCAGCATTGATGAGCTTTTGAAGCGAATGGGCCAACGATTGGGGAGCATGTTGAAAGCCGCCAATGTCCCGCGGCAGCAAGTCGTACTCCACACAGTCTTCAGCAAGACAGACGGTAGCAGTTTCACCGTCGACACACCGCTGGGTCCAACAGACGAGGTAGAAAAAACGCTAGCAAGCCTCACCTTGTGGTCGCTAGTTCCCGAAGAGGCTCGGCACGAACACATCAAGAACATTTCTATGACTATCCAGGTGAGTGGTGAAACGTTGATGCGGAGCGATACATATGGGTAACATCCAATTTTCTCTGTGGCCATGGGTATTCCGCTGAAACCTGGTTGGTTGATTCTGTTGCACAGGCTGAAGGTCCTGGAGAGCTTCCACAAAGATCTACCGAAGTTGTCGGCATGACGCCAAAACAACAAACTTGGGGGGCTCTTGCGGGACAGCAAGTACGCTTTCCCACATATCCTATTGCCTAGTATTTGCGTTGTAGAAGCAATTGTAGGACAACAGCTTCCAACGGCTTTTGTATACTGTCTTTGCTTGTCAGGCGTCTACTGTACCGAACTTTTCTTTTCAAGTCAAGAATGACAAACTCGACTTCAATAGCAGCAAGGAACAAATGATAAGGCTGATATTGACGAGTATTGTCTCAAAGAACAATTCATGGTACCGAATCTTCTGGGGGAAGCAAAATCCTGGGGGACAGTGCCTTCCAGCATTTGAGTTCCCGTACTACATGGCCATGAGCACCAAACTCGGACACCTTCCAGTACCAGCAGGCATGGACTGTCTTGTGATGGTTCCCCTCCCCCAGGTATGTGCACTGTTTGTTGGCTTGCTGGGTTGCATCCTGGTGAGCGCACATGATGCATGATTTATGTCCTGGGATAAGAGTGCCAGTGGATCGTGCGACTATGGGATGTGCTTTCAGTTTCAAGCGATTGTACCGAATCTCGACCCCTCAGTAAGTTAAAATAGACGTAACTCAAGGCAGAAATTGCTGGACAGTTTTTAAACCTGCTGGTCAGGTTTGTTTTCACATGTTGTGCATCCGTGCATGCCTCCCTTGTGTCCTTCAGACCTTCGAGATCCCATACGTATTCCACGAGCCTCCTGTAAGTCCACCCAGCTTCTTAACAAATATTTTTGTGTAGCATTTGGGCCATAGGCCGCGGGGCTTCCTGTACACGCTCTCGGCTCAACTGTCATTGTGTGCTTATCAAAGTGCCGAATATCCTGTGATGTTTATTTCTCTGCAGTTGCAATCGATGGGCCCAACTGGGCGGAATATCTACTTTTCTTATACTATGGAACTGCAGGCTGTCAAAGGCCCCCTAAAGGCGCTGATTGATAAGGCCATTGGCTGGTCTTCAGTTAGCGCAGTTGAATCCTGCCTGATCACTACTCCAAACACACCCTTCGCATGCACGAGCCCCATTTCAGTTGACACCGACCAGATAACGTTGGAGCGCATCCTTTCAGTCTCGCGATACGTCTTGGTTAAGATGAAGAACCCAGC
>JRZD01000021.1:7228-26412 GCA_000826945.1 Eimeria nieschulzi
GCAGCTGCTGCAGCTGCTGCTTTACTGTTGCTGCGATTGCGTCATGAAGTTCCTGAACGACCTTTGCGTATGCCCGCTTGAATCCAAGTGCCGTGGCTTCCAAAAGAATTTTTTGTTGAGCTGTACGTACAGCTCCTGTGGCTCGCAGCTGCAGGGGCGGCGGCAGAAACTCTCCCCATTTTTTTTGCGCTGCGGAGACGACAGAGGAAGTGCTTCGGACAACTGAGGCAGCAGACGGTACAGCCGAGGCAAGCATTGCAGACAGGCGACAGAACGCGGGATCTACAGAGGAGGAGATGAACAATAAAAGAGATGCCTCTCCCTCAGCGTCTATTGGCACTTGCCCAGCCTCAGCAACCGCAAATGCCGCGCGGATGCGCCGCACCTCGGAGGTCTCTGGCGAGCCTTCAGTTGAAGCACTCTGCTGTTTTTTCAATGCAGCAAGAAAGCAAAGAATGAATAAAGTGTCTTTCAGAGCCACGGCAAAGACATCCATGTAGTGTACAGACAGCCGGCTGCACGCGAGCTCCAGGGCAACCTCCGTGGTCTCTTCATTTCCTTCTTGAGCTGCACCTTGGCCAGCACACGCCTCATCCGATGGAGACGCTGCTGGAGTTGAAATAGTTTTGCTTGCTGTGTGTCGGAAGAAGCACTCATCTAAAACATCGAAAAAGGCTCGTCGCCTTCCCCGCTGATAGAGCCTCAGAAGCTCCACTGGCTCTTCGCCAGTCTTCAGCAAGAGGCGCACAACTCGTGAAGCATCGGTGCTGCTTAGCGGCTGTTCCTGGTGTACGTACACCCCAGCTTCGTCCCGTCTGAGCCCGCCGTTAGTGGCTGCTGCTCCCTCGTCTTTCGTCGGTCCAAACTTTAAATTTCTTTGGGAATTCGCAGGCGCCTCCGCAACGGGAGGGCCAAGGCGCTGCCTCAGCAGTTTTTTAGCAAAGGCAGCGGCAACGTCTGCGTCTTTCCTGAGAAGTGTGAGGCGCTGCAAATGGGGGCAGGGTCCCTGCTGCTCCGCCAGGAAAAGCCTGGAGTGTTCATACACCCGAAGAGCAGTTTCTGGGTCGTTTGCAAGGAGGTGGCGCCGTAACAGTTCAGGGATAGTTGATAGGACCTGCAGCTGCTCTAGTAACTGCCGAAAGGCGACCAGGTCTTCAATGCCTGCAACTCGTTCATGAACTGTCCCCACCAAATGGCCGCTGTTTTTTTCAATCGAAGCCACGCTGGTGGACAGACACTGCAGCTGCTGCTCTACGTCGCCCATGGCGTGGCGCACCCGTCGGACCGTTTCCGTGGCACCTAAAAACTTCCCATAATGCTCATAAACTAACGTTTGAATTTCCCTCTCTAGAAGCCGCACCTCCCCCTCCAGCGCGTTGCTCAGCCGCAGCAAATCGCGCAGCGTGAAGCTCCGCACGGCAGCCGAAAAAAACGCCTGCATGTTGAACTCTGGCGAATTTAAATCCAATTGAGGGGGAGGTGGGGGGGCCCCTTGGCCGCGACTCCCACGCACTGCTGAGGCCACCGAATGCTGCAGATAAGGAAGGTCCTGGAGAAGCTGCAAAGTTGTTTGAAAAGCACCTCCTCCGCCTCCTCCTGCCTCCTGCGTTTTCGTCTCTGGCTCGTTTTGAGCGGCATTGGCATGGGCATTATCTTCCTGCTGCTCGCTTGTCTCCTGCTCGGGAGCACCTGAAAGCTGGGCATCGTTACACGCATTGCCTTCCGCCTCGTCCTCCAAGTCGTAGTAAGCGTGAAGCATCTGCTCGACGCGGCTGAGTGGGCGTGCGGCTTTGGCACTGGCAGGGGAGGCCGGGGGGCCCCCCTGGGCTGCTGGGGGCCCCAGCGACATTTTGCCCAAGTTCAGCGTTGCGTAGAGGAAGACGTAGGGAAGAAATAAACAATATTAATTGCTGCTGCTCTGAAGCCTCGAGATGCGGCTCATCGCTTTGCTGCTTGCCGCCTTGGGGGCTGCTGACGTTGGGCCATCATTCGAACTGAGAGGCCGCAGGCACTAAATAAAGCGATTTTCGCCTTTTTAACATTCTTTCTCTGCTATTCTCTCGGCATTCACTGAAGGATGGAAAGAGATAATAATAAAAACCTATTTATTGTGTGGCTCCCAGCTTCTGCAACTAGAGATGAGAAAAACGGGCGTGTTTCTGTGCTCGGTGGGCTGCGCTAGTCAGAATGTTCGAAAAAACAGTATAAAGATAAACAAAGATAAAGATAAATAAATATATTTCCTTTATTGGAATGAAACCGAGAAGTCTCCACAGGACAAGAAAGCTACGACCAGACGCTTGGCATGCAGAAGTGGTCATGGGGGGAATGGCGGCTGGTATTCGTTTTCTCTTCTGAACGAGACAATGAGAAATCTTCTTGTTGTCTCATGGGACATTTTACGATAATCTTTCTTTTAAAATACTTCCTAATGTTTCTGAGTGGTTATTTGATTGGGATTTTGAATGCATCCATTCAGATGCTGCTTACGTCTTTCAAACTTGTTCCCTTCGGATGTTTGTGTTTGGCCTGTTCAGTTCTGCGGTGTTTGTCTGGTGTCTATACTCCTGAAATGACTTTATTCAAACCCTTAGTTAACGTTCGATGAACGGAATATTCGCCTGGGTTTATGGGGGGCAGTGGCCAGCAACTTGCACTGTTCCTCTTGTAACGCTCCTGCTCGGTCCTCTGCTTAAAGAGTATAAATAACAAGCCAAAACAACCAGTCAGCAAGTGACAGAGCAGCTCACCTAACAGACACTAGCCAGCTAGGCCACCTAACAGACAGTAGCTAGCTAGCCACCCCGATAGGCATTCGCTAGCTAACCTGCTGACAGACATTAGCTAGCTAGCCGATACGTGGGGAACCGAGGATAGGTGGCTTCCCAACTAATGATAAACCTTATTTGTCGTAATAAGACTTATTTGGCGGTTTTTGGGTTTAAAGCAAACTCCTTCGAATGCTCGTTGAGCTTCAACAGACGCAATGAGCAAATCAATTTTCACCTGCGGCGAAACTTGAGGGAAATAAAACTTTTTGGATGGAGAAGGCAGAGATTTCTCTTTTTTCCAGATCTTTTTTGAGGAAGAGCCGCTCTAAGGTGAAGAGAAGAAAGCAGTTTGTTTTCTTTTCACCTGTCACCAGCAATGATTGAGAGCTTTAGGCTGTGCAGAGCAATAAGAACGCAGCAGATTGCTTCAGCTTAAATGCAAGAGAAAATGCACAAAGCTCAAAGAATGAAACTGCTATTCAAACGAGGGAACAAGGTGTGGTTGGCAACAGCTAAGACGCATGCAGAAGAATGCCAAACTCTTTTTGAAGGTGAAGGTTTAGGTTTTAGGGGCTAGGGTTTAGGGTTTGTGGTTTGGGGTTTGGGGTTGTTTGTTGCAGCTAAAAGACCGACTTGAGAATTTCCATACAAATATTTCCGATAAAAGAAATAAAAAAGATGGCCTGCAAATTCCAATTTGGTTGGATGCGCAGCCAGTGGCCTCGAAGCTCCAAAATTCATTTTAAAAGAATATTTACACGGAATGTTTTCTTATAATTAAAAAAGCTGCATTAGAAAATAAGGTTGAATTATTTGCTACTGTCACATAAATAAACAATTTCCTCATTAAAATAAAATCAGCAGCAGCAGAATCCCACCTGAAACCGCGAAGCAACGTTGCGCATTGAAGAATGAAAAGTCGACTATGGAAGAGCACAAGAAATCGTTTTAGCTGCAAACCGCTTCCAACTCTTTCAAGATTGTCTGGTTCTTTCCCAGGGAGCAGAGAGGTTTTTTATTAAACAAATTGAATTACTTATTTTTTCGTGTCCGGTTCTTTCCCATGGAGGAGAGCGGATTTGTCATTAAACAAATTGAATTACTTGTTTATTAGTTTTTAATTATCTGGTTTTTTTCAAGGAAGATCGAGGTTTCTTTATTAAACAAATTCAATTACTTATTCATTTTTTTGTCTTCTTTCCCATGGAGGAAAGCGGATTCGTCATTAAACAAATTGGATCACTTGTTTACTTTTTGCAGTCGAAGTCTGTTACTTCTTTTTCTTTGTCTTGTATTTGTTTTTTTTTCTCTCCTTCAAGCCCGCGCCATTCTTGCTCCTTTTTTCCTCGCACTCATGAGCACCAACTTATTCTGCACTATTTTACTCTTTCTGTCCTCCCCGACAATGCGTTGGCAATTTTGGCTCTTTACGAGGTTTATTTTAGAAGATGTAATTATAATTCCAATATTTTTTTGTTATGTTCGGTTTCGATAAATAGAAAAGTTGTTTGGCTGTTCGTGTTCCCAACTCTTAAGAATTTTTTATTTAACGTTATTTGCATGGGCGTGCAGATTCTTGGCTCAAATTCAAATTACTGTACTTGATATAAATACTGAATAATTAATTATACAAGTAAATAAATATCTCTGATAATGTTATTACTCAAGAATTGATTAAATAAGTAAATAAACATTATCAGGATGGTCGGCAAACCACTGACTATACCCATGCCAGCTCACAATCCGAGGAGCTTAGAAACTGCTCCTCACGTATACAGGCTAAATCCTTCCACTCATAAATAGTTTAAGACATCAATTAGGCCAGTGCTAAGTGATAACAAACAGACTAACGCTGCAATAGCGAACAGACGCATTAACATCCTACATCAGAAGAGCAGGTGTACAATAGACGCATTAATCTAGAAGGGCTAGTGCTAGTAAACACCAAAAAACTAAATAATGAGTTACTTTAACAAATGATGGTGGAATCGGAAGGGCTATTAACACATCTGAGATCGGAGGTAGAAGCGGCTCCCGATTTCGTAAAAACCAAAGGATTCTTGAAGGACATAAACTGGGTTTGAGCAACTACACCACCGGCCAAAATATTCAAATATTCAACTTTAACAAAAAGGAGCGATGGGAATATCCCCTTGGCTTGCCACCAACGGCTCAACTAACTGAACATCGCCGCGATCGTTTGCAGGAAGCGAGCAGCAGCGGAAACCATCATCAGAGGAATGCCATAAATAGAGTCTTCGGGTTTAAATTGAATTTCCAACAAAAAGCAAGTAAATATTGCGTATAAAAGAGGTGCGGAATGTTTTATTGCTTACTGAACTAGGAAGCATTTACTTTTCCCGAGGCAGAGCTTTTCAAGACGTATCGATGGCCAACATCAAAAACCCCAAATTTGACTAAATTTCGAGACTGTTGAAATGAAAACCAACATTTACTTGGATGTAATCTGACAGAAAGACAAGAAGTGAGCTTCCTGTTGTTCGTCGTGAAACGGTCAACTTCCATGACCACAGCATCTCTTGAAGCAGTCTCACTCGGTAAGCGGATGTTTGTCTTTATCTATTTTTATTAATGGAAAATCAAAACCTTTTCTTTTTTCCCTCAAGCTTTCTTTCTAACTCTGTTCTAAACGTTGCGGAAGAGCAATGACCACCGCACCACGCACACACTCCATCGAATTTTGCACAAAAGGAAGTTTCCAGTTTTGTGCTGATCCTGTTTTCTGTGATAGCCCGGGGAAGAGTCTGCCATATGCTAGCTTTAACGTGTAAAGGGGCTGGTGGGTCTACGCATGTGTCATCCCAGCAGTCCCGAGCATCCTTCTCAGTGCCACTACAATTCGGCTTTTAATTGGGGCGAATTACCGTTTTGCGGCTTTGGCTGTCTGCGCACATGCAGACCGCTCCTAACAGATATTGTCTATTTTCTCTTCATCTAAAACCTCCAGAAAGGCTACATATACCTCTTTAGATACCGGCGTGACAGAAATGATGCCGGCCATGGATCGCACGAAAACAGGGGTTTCAAGCATCGGTTACACCGCCTCGCAAACGAGCGAAAATGAAATAAATCAAATTAAAGATTTAAAACGCAAGGTACAACGGAAAAGGTCTTTAGAGAAAAAGACGTCGAAATTGAGGATCTTTCTATATTGCATACTCGCTGCGGCAGTTGTTTCATCAGCGATTGCTATTGGAAAAGAAGTACTGAAAGCTGAACCGGGTAAGTGCATGATCATCTCCTTCTACTTTCACATCCTTGTGTCTATAACTCATTTGAAAATTCTCTTTAAGGACTTACTTTAACAAACGTTTATTCTTTGTTTCGCTGCTGAAAAGGTAGCACTGCATTGTGGCGGAAACCGCAGTCGTAGTGCTCTGCTGAGTGTTGACTTGCTTTACGAGTGTAATATGACCTGAGGCTGCAACGCCGGAAGAAGCCACGATGTGGTCTTGCCTGTAATGGCAATTGTTTCAAATTTAACTCTCTGATATATGCGTTCGCTGATTAGCATATCTCTATAAACAATCATATCTATGATGAATTCTGTTTGCTTCAGGTGAACCAGTTGAGCCGCCGCCACCATTGCCCGGGGTCAAGCCAGAACCGAGGCCTCCACCTGCAAAGAGATCACCAGCACCAACAAAGCCACCGAAATCAAGGGTATTTCTGAATGTTTTTTTGTATTGTGATTTATTTCTGTATTTGTAGACTTATTTCCGATTGTCAATTGAGGTTATTGTTGCATCCATGAGGAAAATGGGGTGTCTTTCACTGTACGGCCGCCGAGCTGTCCAAAAGATGCCGAAAAGCAAGCGACTTACGCAGTGGCTAGCCGCTTGGTGCACATTCCGCCAGCTGCTCTACTTGCCGAGTGTCTGATGAAAGAAATATTGCTGTTGAGATGCTGTGGCTTTTGCATGCAGTTGCTCGTAGATACACTGGGAGCGCTGCAGTTTGCCCGACCTTCCCCACTCAAGGAAGGTGAAGCGAAAGGTACATCTTGCACCGCCTGTACCCTGTTGTGTTTTTTCATTGGAAACGCAGAAGTTCAGATTTGCCATGTTCTTTGGACTTGGCATTCTTGATTGCTCCGGTGTATTTCACGTGCAGATTTAGTAGAAGTATTGAAGATGCTTGAGGAGTTTACGATAAAGGATGTTCAGATTTCCAAGTACGTTTGAGCCTTGCAGAGGCTTGCAAGTCGAACTGTTGTTACTGCCTGTCCGGACATTCTGATTGATCGTTAGTTTACCAGCGTATTGATTTGTTTCCCCTCATCAACAGAGCGACAAGTTCTACTCTTACTGTGACGTACAACAGGAACTTATGGTGTATACCGGCTGCTGATGGTAGCAGCTCGTCACTTTGTGCCGGGCAAAGAAAGGCTCAGTGATTATGAAGTGCATTTCACACAATGTTCAAGTTTTGCAAAAATGCGATCTTCCAGGTTTTCGTCTGTGGGTTGTTTTTTTATCTCAGCAAACATATGGTGGACATCGTTGAAGGCAGGAAGCTCGATGATTCCGTCCTAGAAGCATACACCTTACTCATTCAGGTACCTTCATACCCACCCATCCATGAGTCTGATTAGTACCATTTATACGGCGAGTCACAAACATGGAGTTATTTTATTGAGCCTTCAATCCCTGCCGAGTTCCCAGCCCCGTGAACAAATTCCTGGTTTCTTCAAAGGGGAACAGGATGCTTGCAAATACTAGATGAATGCATGCACTGGCTGGTCTCGTTCCACTGGCTTGCAGGACCGCATTGACTACCGCTTCAGGCGACGTATGTAAGGTATCTGGTGGCAACAGGAGAATCGCTGCATGTAGACTGCAGCTGCCTTTGAGGTTTTCTATATGCTTGGCTTCGTCCATGGGTGAAGAGGGATGGAAAGCTGCAAATCTGTTCACGCAAGCAGCCGCTTAGGTGCCCAGTGATGGTGCGTCTGAACTGAAGAGCCTGGACATCTTTATTTTGTTTATTCGCAGGCAAGCAGATGTAGTCGTAATCGGCCCCGAAAAGTTCTCTCGTCAGTGGAGCAAGTTTTTTTGGAAAAAGGAGTTGCCAAGTTTGCCTGAGGTACGCGCTTGCAATATTCGTTGTTTTATAGTGTCGACCCAACTACGGATTGATTGGGTACGACTAGACAACTTATTGATGCTACTATGATTACTATTGTGCAAGCACCTGTCGCCACTAGCTTTCCCCTCTGTGCTTCCGAGAAACCCCGCCATACCACTGCAATAATTTGTGTTTCGTGCCGCTGGTGTATTCAGGGAATTGACATTGAACGCTGCAGACATGCCAGCAAGGTGCTCATTGTTCTGCCGGCTCCCCGTCTTCACTCTGCTCGCGGGCACTACGTTCTTGCTGTCTTTGACCAAGCGTAAGCAGTGGTGTCTGTTCTTTCGAATGCATTCATGAATTTCGTGCTTCAACGAGCTTAACGAAGTTTTTTTTACGGGAGAATTCCAGCTCTATTCTATTTTGTCACTACACCCACGGTTCTGTCTGTTGTGTCTCGCGCTTTCATTTGAAACAGCGACATGCGACTCGCGTGTTGTTGGCAATAAGGATGAAGTTTACAACATTGCCTCTGTCTATGGCACAGTTTTCCTGCGAGTTGGTGGGCGTGTTTCTGTTCAGCGAAAAAACGATTCATGTTGTCGATAGTCTTCCTCGTGATAAATCATATTACGAACCCATCTATATTTTCTTAAGGGAAATCAGCAGACAGCTGAACGGTATGCCGTGCTTTAAGTTTCGGACAGCATTCCCATAGTGAAGGGGGCCCTTGTGGAATTTTCTACTCTTTTGCACGTTTTAAACCACTGGACCTACGGGCATGCAAATTTTTCCACGCCCTTAGGTTTTGTGTTTTAGGGACGCCGTCGACACCCGTTAGTGACGTCATGGAGGTAAGCTGCTTTCTAACCTCTTCCCCATTTGCTTCTTGTGATCATTAGCCTTTGCTCGCATCCAGTAAGTTTGGGAAGCGCTTTTGGTGTTTGTGGTCTTTCTTCATTCATTTTTGTTAGCCAGACTTCCCTGTACAAGCAGAGTTTCTGAGCCAAGAGGAAATTAAGCTTACAGATCTATTGGCTCCCCATGGAATACCCGGATATGGAGCGTTGCCAGTGGCGGCAGAAGATTTACTGCGTGGTGGTGTACATGGCGTAATGAGACGTGTAAGGCAAAGCTTTAACAAGTTTTTGCTCCACATTTAATGCTTGTACACCGGATAACGTTTTGATTCAAGTATTGTTTCATGTTGAATGCTTGTGCACCCGATAACATTTTGATTCATGTTTTGTTTCATGCTGAATTCTCGCACATCCATTGTGGCATGGGAGGTTTCTTCGAGTGGGTTTGCGTAGAAATGTTTGTGGAAAGCCTTTTTTGCTTGTGTTTTCAGTCGGGACTATATAATTCAGGCGGAGTGATGGCATTGGAAAATATGTTGTGTATCGCGGAAGGTCGACTACCAAATTACGATGCCAAGGACACGTTGCTCATGAGATGGCGCTTAGTGAGTCTCCAAAGGACATCGTTAAACGCATCAAGAACATTTTTATGATGGGAAGAAAATGGCTTTCTACTTACCACCCATTCATGCAGCACGAGTGAACTTTGACACTAAATGATACAGGCGATCTGCGTGCAACACGAATTGCCTTGCCCAGCAAATCAAACCAGTTGGAGATTCACGCGCATAGTTTTTATCTTCAACAGAACCCATCGGCAAATGCGTGTTGAAAAGTCATCTCTCATGAGGTTTTGTAGCACGTTTCGAACGCAACATGTTTTGGGACCCGCCTGCAGGAACTGTGTGTGCGGACAATGCCAGTTGTGGACTTGTGTGTGTCGAAATGGCAGCTTGAGGAGCTCATTCAAGGAAATCTCGAGCGTCACTCGTTGATCCCCGGCTTAAAGTGAGGAGCAAAAGCAGAGTAACAGCTTTCAAGATGTCTTTCGAAGTTGGAGCCAACACGTGTCTTATACCTGAGAGGTCAATATATGGCCTTTGAAAAGACTTGTCGGCCGTTTACCCACTCTCCGGCAAGCAACTATCGTTTTGTTCGTTTTGAATATTCAGATAAGATAGTTTTCCTTGTCTGGGGCATTTGCATATGAAATTTATGCCTCCAGTGGCGTAGAACTGTGTTCTCAAGGCAACTTCGGCCACAAAAAAATGTTGCTGGGATAATTTTACCAAAGGAACTTCCGCTTTTTATTTACTTGTCAACGCCGACCTGCATGCTCGTTAAATGAAACAGATGATGCGTTGGAGTGAGCTCTGCTAAAGAACCTGTTTTCCTCCCTGAAAGCTGCACTTGAACAGATACCTTTGGCAGTGAACCACGAAGTTTGTAATTTAAACAAAAGGGATACAAAATCAGTAATGCGAATGTTTTTTCAGAGGTAAAGCACTAAATCCCAATACAATTTCACCACATCCTCCGTCAAGCGTAATAGTGAAAGTCGAAAGCACGAAAAAACAGTTGAATAATAATTCTTTTCAGAGTTCAAGTTTCTCCCAACTATCTTTTACACTCTGGTGAATATCTCGTTGGAATTATGTTTGTTCTTTTTTAAGGTTTCGGTTTTTCTGAATTAGCTTTTACATTATGGGTGGATCTTGATGCTAAAGACACGGCACGTTCCTCTCTTAAGTTGCGAATATAGACTCTAATTGAACATGAATTAAATTGTTTTTGATGGTGTATTGTCTTTTAATAGCACTGTGGAGTGTAACCCTTTACAAAGACAATTCTTTTCATGAAATTTGCTGGCCGTTAGTGCATGGTGCACCCCCTGCCGCCGCCCATTCCCAATATCTGAAACCTGCGAATCCTAGCGAGTTTTTGACTTTAGCTCGTTTATTTTTCGTTCAAATCTCTTGGCTGCTGGTATTTCTTACAAAGAGAAAAGAAAGCAAACAGATTGATGGAGAAGTAGCTTTTTCACACTGCATACGCCAAGATATCATAGCCTGTGTGCTGCTTCTGACCCATCCTAACCTTCGGCTTTGGAGGTAGTGATCATGCGGTGTTATCACGTGAAACGCTTTTATTGAGGCTTCTGTCGGGCGGCAATACGCTTTTGAACACGTAAATAATTTAAATAGTAATCAATATTTCGAAGAAAGTGTCCCAGGATGCCAGTATCTCTCTGAGGCTGTGCCACGCTGGAAACAACCAGGTGTCTAAGGAGGTGCAGCTTTCCTCTGCACGTTAGAAAGCTATCTGAACACGCAATCTCTGCTGCTCCTCACAGACGTAAGGAGGACGTTTACGCGCACAGATCACTTTATGTTTTATTTAGGATAATTCTAAGTTATAAGAACTGCAGATAAACAATTGAATACCGAATATCCGCATCAACAAGATACACTCCAAACACACATGAGTAACTTCGCATGTTAATGTCTGTTTTTAGTATTTGTCTGTTTGTTATAACTCAGTATAACCCGACTCAGTGCCATAAGTTGTCAAAGAGAGTGCACTCGTTTTCCCTATTTGTCTGAGGAGCAGCAGCCCAGCTCTGCTGCTCAGATTATCTTTCCTGTCTTTTAAGGAATTTGTGCTTTTGGTGATGGCTGGCTGCGCCTCTACCTCACCCGCTTGCTCCTGGGCTGTACATATACCAGCAGGGCCTGAGGAAGGAAGGCCTTGGGAGGGGGCCTCCTTTGAATTAGAATATCTTTAAATAAAGCTTCATTTGTTGCCACTCAAAACCCTAAGCAGAGACATGCGTACAGACACCCGCGGTGCACTGCCATGAGAAGGGCCTTTATCACATATGAATGCATTTCCCCCTCTAAGAAAGTGCAGCGCATTTCATTGATGCAGCAAATCCTTCTAAAGTTTCCTGGCAACCTCCAAAGCGTCTCTGGTGAAAGTCTCCGTGGAGACTCCTCAGTGCCTTCCTCTGATAAGTCGCGAATTATCTACAGCTTTCAGTCGAGCAAAACTTGTATCAAATTAAAAAATGCCAGAGGGAAATTCAGTTTCTAGTGTGAGGGGGAGGCATTGCACTTTGATTCTTCTTTGGGTGTATAGACACTTGCATTCCACTTTAATTATCCTCGGTGTTTTTGTCTCCTCTGCTGTGGCGAGTTCCTAAGGCGTCTTTTTAAGCCCTTTGCGTCTGCCAAGGCCATCGAGGGCCCCCCATCAGTCGACCTTCTTTGCATAGCCTCCACGGAGACAAACAGCATGAAGAGAACATCTCTTGATGCTCTCTTCTTGTCGGGTTCAGAGGCCAAGGGCTTCCCAGACTGTCCATACACCCGGAGCTAACCCATCCTCTCCCAAGGGGTGTGTGGGCTAAAATCCTGCGGTGTTACCGAGTGTAAGGTTTGTGTTTACTTGTCTCTTTAGGGGCTGCATGAAGTACCAATAAGAAGTACGTTAAAAATAGTAAAGCCAGCAAATGCGTCTGCTTCCTCCAGGCCCGCCTCCCTGAGGCCATGCCGCCCTCAGCCTACAGCCAAACCCTGAAGGGCCAAGGTGCACTCAACCCGAAGTGTACATACAGCAAAAAAGAAGGCATCCAGCCAGACAATCGAGGAGCTGAGCTGCTTGCTGCTCCTCACAGACACGAGCTCAACAAGTGCATTCATATATTGAGTGAGTCTATAGTGCGTTTCAACAAAGAGAAGGACGCTGTGGTTTCGAACCCACGCATTCTAAAGCCATAGGAGTTCAGGAGGAAAAAGAAAGGGTGGCTATCTACACAAGTTTATATTCGTATTCCCTCCTTAGAGCTGCCCCCCAGTCCGTTTGTAAGATTTCGTTTTTAGTATTATTGTTATAATTTGGCATTTAAAGCAGACTGTGAGAAACCCCAAAGACACCTGCGCCGCCCCCCCTCCCCCCACACCCCCCACTGTATGTGTAGCCTGTTAGTTTCAGCCATTACACCTCCACATAAACTTGGTAATTAGTTGTATTTTACGGTTTATAAATCATTTAAGCCGTAAAGAAATAGAGATAAAAGACGTGTTGTGCAGTAATCAGTGTAGGCTCATGCTCGGATATTTTCCTTCGCTAAGGGTTTGAAGGCTGAGGCGTGGAACACTTGGAGTGGTTTCGGCGGCGTTGAAAAGGGACAAAAGAAACGGAAATAAAACATAATTTTGGGATTTTAAAAGCAGAAAAAGAGTTTCTGGTTTTTGCTACAGTGTTGGGGTGTATGTACACCTCTCCCAGCGTCCCAAGAAAGGGCAGCCATTGAACGCTTTCTCACTTCTGAGAGGTTTGGGGTTTTCCTAACTCTCTCTTTCGTTTCTTTTTCATTAAATATATAACTGCTTGTGGCCTGAGGTTTTGGCATTAGGGTTTTTATGGTTTGGAAGGCACAAATACAGGGAAAGAGGGGAAGAGAGAGGAAATTGTATAGGAGTCTTTCGGCCTCCCGTCTCCTGTCTTCTGCCCGATTTATTTCTTCTTTGAAGACTTTGTTGTTTAGGTTTTAGAGTGTTTTATCTTTTTTCATGCCAAGAAGGTCTTTTCTTTATTTTTAACAGGAGAATTTAATGTCTTCGGTTCAGAGCTAGCCCTCTTCTGCTTGGCCCCCCGCAGCAGCGGTGCCTCCTTGTGTTTTCTCTTCTTTTAAATAAAGTGCAGCGGTCTAGGCATTGCGTGTTTCTTTTTGTTTGCTCTGAGGTGTCTAGGCACCTCTCTCAAAGACAGCCCCCCCCACGTGTGTCGAGGAAAATCGACAGGTATGCGGGGACCATCCCAGTCCTCTCGAAAACCCTCGTCATTAGAACTTGTGTAAAAAGCTTTGCCAATGCATTTTATCTGTCATTTGCTGTTTTTTAAACCCCTCAAATCTCAGCCTTTTCCTTTCGCTGTGCCCGCGCCGCTGCCCCCCCTCTGACCCTCAGAGCCAAAGCACTGCGTCAGGCAGCAGATTGTTTCTGAGCTGGCTGCTCGCTCTTGCGTTTTCTCGCTGCTTGTGCCTGGGGGGGTCTGGAGGCGACGGGTGCATGCGAAGGGCAGAGGCAGTGTCCTTTGGGACTGCAGTTGTTTTACTTGTGTATGGCCACATCATGAATGGGGTTTCATGGTGTTTGCATCCTTTTGCGGTGTATGTACAGCTGTCCTTTGCGGCCGTTTCTCTTTATTGTCTCTTGGCGAGAAGGCAGCAGCGTCGGCTCTTTGGACTTCTTTCTTTGGCAGGCGGAGGCCTCCACTCCCATCGGCAGCCATGGTACGGCTCATCCAGATCACAGCAAGTGCTGCTGCAGCTCGCTCCAGCTTATTTATTTAGCAGCAGCTGCTGCTGCTAGTCTCTTGTGGCAGTCTCCACTGGGCTCATGTTTGTTTCCGCCTGTCGCTGCTTTTGCTCGTTGCCGTAGGAGGCGCAGCAACAGCAGCAGCTGCTGCTGGCCGAGGCAGCGGAAGGGCTGTCTGATTCCCGTTCTTTCGCGGCCGTCCAGCAGCAGCAGCAACAGCAGCAGCAGCAGCAGCAGCAACAACAGCAGCAGCAGCATTCCGCGAAGCTTGCTCTTATAGTTGAGGCCGTGCTTGCTGCTGCCAAGGCCCCACAAAGCAGCAACAACACGCAGCTGCTGCTGCAGCTCATCAATGTGCTCTCTACTGCTGTGGCGCTGCAGCAGCAGCAGCAGCAGCAAACCACCAGCCATGTCATTACACCTGCAGAGATCGATGCCGTGTACGCTGCTGCTGAGGCTGTGGCGAAGCAGCAGCAGCTGCTGCTGCAGCAACAGGAGCAGCAAAGTGTAATTCAGCAGCAGATACACCAGCTGCAGCAGCAGCAGCGGGAGTCGCATGCGCCTGCTTTTCCGGCGGCACAAACAGAACCGGAGCGCCCAGCAGCAGCAGCAGCAGCAGCAGCAAGTCAGCAGCAGCACTACAAGTCTGTTCCCATAAGGAAGTTTGTTGAAGATGTTTACAAGGGGCCTCCGCTGCCGAAGCACACGGCGACGGCCTTGGCTTTCGGCAGCAGCAGCGAAAGCGACGACGACGAGAGGAGGCAAAAGAGGAGGAAGAGAGAGCGGAGGGTAAATGCCGCTGCCTCGGACGCCCTGTGGCATCCGCACTTCCACCCTCATAATCAGGTACAGTCGAAACTTTGGGGCTTGCATGCGTTGCTGCAGTGTGAAGTGTGGGGGTTTTGCTAGGGCTGCAGCCGCCTTTCTCTGTCTCGTCTGTCTGTCTCTGTTTGCTGTCTCCTTGCATTGTCTCTGCCGGGTCCAGTGGTGTGCTAATAAGTACTATTCGACTGCTCTCTGACGGACATATGTATTCACAGGAGTTTCGAGTTCGCTATCGTTACAGGGGCTCCATGCGCCTCAAAACGCTTTCCTGTTCGCGCTTCGGAAGAGAGGGGGCCAAGCGGCTGACTGCCGCCTTCGTGGCCCGCTGGGAGGCCACAGGCCGCCGCATCGCCGAGAGGACCGTGAGGAGCAAATTGGCTCTTGTTGATTTGCCTGACGACACGAACCAGCTTCCCTCCTACGGACGCAAACACAAGGAAGGTCGGAATTCCACACACGCACATCTGCTTCACATCTGGTGTACGTACACCAGGGAAGGACAGCATCGATCAACCACTTCAAGCAACAGTTGCTCTTGCTGCTGCTCTTGCTGCTGCTCTTGCTGCTGCTGCTGCTGCGCGTCGTGTTGAGCCTGCTGAGGAAAACAATTCACTTGGAGTTGATTTCGCAGCTTGGGTGTTTGCTGCCGCATTGCTAGGGTTTAGGGGTTGAATGTGGTTTGCTGTTGCTGCACTTCAGGCAGTCGGCAGCAGGCGGCTGGCGGCCGCAAGCAGCAGCAGCGGCAGTTGCTGCTGCCAACCCATGAGTTGATGCAGCAGGCAGGAGGAGAGCGTCTCTCTTTGTGCGGACTGAGTTCTACGGCGGCTTCTGGTTTGTTCGAAGGGTCTGCGGGCGGTGGGAGCGGGGCCCTTGGGGAGGAGGGGGGGAGCCAAGCAGGAGGGCAAGGTGCGTCTCCGCAAGGGGCCCTCGGGGGCCCGAAGGAATCCCCCAAGGGCAACTTGACTGATCTGAGGGGTTTGCTGCCTTGCTGCTCGTCAGAGGAGTTGGGGGGGCCCTTGCCCGTGTCTGTGTTAACCCCGTCGTGTTCGTCCGTCAGCGCAAAGAGCCCAACTAGCCCTGAGCAATGCCCGCCCGAGGCCCTCGAGACCCTTGGGGGAGGCTTCTTTGGGGGGCCCCCGGGGCCCCCAGCAGAAGAGGGCTTTAAAAAGGTCCACGGGCTGCCGCACAAACGCCCGAGGTCCCTCGCCGCCCTTGCAAAGGAATTTCCACCTCCTGCTGCTGCATCTGGCGCTCAGAAACACCTCTCTGCTGCAGCAGCAGGAGGCTTTAAATCGGAGACAAACGCGCTAGTTGAACTTGGCCTCAACGTAGAGGCCCTTCAGTCTCTTTTCGGGCAGGCCGAGGGGCCCCGCAGCGGATTGCCTTGCGAGCGTGCGGAGCCGGGAGGGGGGGCCCCCAAGGGGCCCCCCAAAGGGGCAGCAGCGGCAGCAGCCGGGGCCTCGTGGGCCCTCCTGGCCCCAGCAGCCCCTGCCACCCCCACCACCAGCGCGTCCAGGGGCAGCGGCCAAGGAGGCCTCCTCGACTGGAATCTCATGTTGAGGAAGCAGCAAAAGCCTCCGACTGCGACTCATGCAACCGAACTAAATCTGCTGCAGCAACTCAGCACCGGACTCCCAGCCATTCCAGACGAACAGCACCGGCAGCAGCAGCAGCAGCAGCAGGATGGTGAGGGTCTGGAGCTGTTGTGTGCAGCAGCAGCAGCTCAGCTGCAGCGCGAATGCTTTAGTAAGGAGCTCGAGGGCTTTTCCTTTAAACGGCCGGCCGCCCCTCAACAAGGCAGCAGCCTCAGGGACGCACAACCACGACGAAAAGACAAGTCGAATGACGCCGCCAGTGAAGGTCTGCCTTTGTCTCGTAATGCTAATCGTAGTTCTGTTGCTGCTCCTGATGCTGCTGCTGCTGCTGCAGTGTGTTGACGGTTTTGTTGAGGTGTATGTACAGGGTGTGGCAGCCCTCCGCCCGATCTGCTGGGTGAGTTTCTTTTTAACGTCCCCAGCGGAGAGCGAGCGAATTCAGCGAGAGACGGGACAAGTGCGGCGCCAGAATTTGTTAGCTTTGGCCGCCTCTAAGGGCCCCTCTAACCCACCTGAGGCCTATGGCCTCATTCGGTGTCCCCCTGCATGCGGCGGGCTGCGATGCGGACAGCCCCAATTCCCTCGGCTGCAAACGCTCGGCTCCTCAGCTACATGAGACTGCCAGGCCGTTTGCTGGATGGATTGGCAGGGCATGCAGTCTGAGTGCGCGGGGGGGCCCCTTGAGCTGAGTGATGAGCACAGGAAGGGCCCCCTAGAGGTGACGCTCAATGATGCTCGTGCCCCCCCAGCTCTTCGCTAGCTGAGCAAAAGAGCTACAGCTAGCTAGCTAGCTAGCTAGCTAGAGGAGCTATTGGTTTGCATTTCGAAAATTACATGCGTCGGGGTTCACCGGGGCCTCCCAAAAGTGAGGATCCGCCTGGACGCCCCGAACCACAAGTACAGACAAGTGTCTCTTCGTCAGCTGTAGAGACCCCTCAAGGAGGCAGCAGCTTTTTACATCTTTTGGATTTCCTTGCGCGACGCCACTGCCTTTCCCTCCGTCTGTTCAACGCAAACCAACTTCCTCATGTTTGTTAAAATGAATTGAAACTGCGGCCGACCACATAGCTAGCTACGGCTAGCCACATAGCTAGCTACAGCTAGCCACATAGCTAGGTAGCTATTTGGCTGCAGCTAGTGCCGTGCACTTCGTCGTGGCTAGCTGGCTAGCTAGATTTTGAACAGGAGCAGACGGAGACAGCGATCCCGACGAACAATCCAATGAGGAGGAGACTGCCGAGGACGTATTTGAAGACCGTTGAAGCATCCACGTGGCCCCCTGCCCCTGGCGAGTCTCCTCCGTGCTGTGGAGTGGAAAGGCCATCTACTTCTTCGTTTGTCTCTCTCGCGATTCGCATTGCTTCTGTTTTCTCGGCTTCAGTTGCGTTAGGCGGCATTTCGATCAGTGGATTATCCACGTGCGTCTCGCTCTCTTCACCCGCGCCGTGATTCAACAACTGAACAGACAAACAGGAGAAAACAAAGCCAGAACAGATCGTCGAAAAAGATAACAGACAATCCAATGCAGTGCAACACGCCGGGAATAGAGAGAGAACAGGCAAGGAGCGCTGCTTCGGCAGCGGCTTCTGAATGCATGCGACTTCAGGCGATTTTGGGGTGTACAGACACCTCAGGTGGCTGGCTCACCGCAAACGCGTGCCACGAGGGGGTGGCGGCGAAATTGCCTTGCTGGTCGTTGAAAAATTTGGCATGGTCTTCGAAGAACCGGGGAAGAGAAATTCCTTAGCAAAGTGAGCATATGGCAGGTGTATGTACACACACCTCAGAAAGGTGGGATTTTAGGCATTTCAAATGTATTTGGAATTAAATAGACAAACATTCCCTGCCTACTTTTCTCCTAATAACTAACGAATAAAGTTACAAATGAACAGTACAAAAACAGCGAAGAAATGCTTTTCGCCAGATAATCGGCTAAACGCATGCAGCGAGGGTTTCAAGGTATTTGGGGCTTGGAGTTTCTTCCTTTTTTCTCACTTCGCAAATCGACGTCTGTCGGCCTTTGTTGAATTTTCTTGAGCAGGTCATCAAATTCAAACTTTTCGCCAGTGGGAGAGGAAAAGCCCAAAAGAACGATCCGATGAGGCGGCGAAGCTGTACATACACCCCAAAGAGCCCCGCATGCATTCCCCAGCAATAATACCCTCTCGAGTTCCAGCGAGTTGGCAGATGTTCCACTCCGTCGAACCCCCAGGGCAAAGCCACACTTTGCTGCTTCCTAAAGGCCGCAAACTTCCAAGCCAGGCTCTGCCCTTCTGCTGCTCTGGCTGACGGGGAGAAGAGCTTATTGGAGTAGCCCTTCGACGTACGGTCTATGGCTAGCTATGGCTGGCCCTAGGGAGGTGTGGCTAGCTACGGCTAGCCGCGTGTCGTTCTCACCTGGGCTTGGCTCTCTAAGCAGCCATTGCACTTTGCATGCTCCCTCTGCCTCCACCGAGCATGCCTCTGCCCTGGCGAACAGTTGAACTAGGCGGACGTCCGTGCCGATGAACTTTTCGTCCAAATTGATTGTAAGAAATAAAGTCTTTTCACTGGCTATTTGCGGCTCTTCAGAGACAGCACGCCATAGCACTCCCTGCTTCTTTGCTGCTAGAGCCTCGAACTCCGAAGCACCGAGTTTAAACCCACTGCAGACACAACACAACCACACACAACAGATGGCGAGAGCAACGGCAGAGGCAACGCTGCTGCAGTTGCTGCTGC
>JRZD01000022.1:690-14768 GCA_000826945.1 Eimeria nieschulzi
GTGCCGTTTAGTGCGGTGATGGGAAGAAGAGTCGGTGCCGTTTACAGGCAGAAAGATAGGTAGAGTTGAGTGGGGAAGTGGGTTATTGAGGTATCATATGGACACTGGTGTGAGTTGGTTTATTTTATGCTTGGGTCACGCTTACGGTAGTGTCATGGTTTGTATTCCAGGCAGTTGGATCTATCTGGATGTACTTTGTTTGTTGACGTCAGGAGGTGCGTTTGCTGGAGATAACCGCTTTATTTTAGTGGTGGGATGTTTGAGGAGCTGGTTCGGTGCACTGAGCGCTGAAAACGGTAATGCCTTGGAACAGTATCGGTTTGTTGTGACAATGTATGGGTTTGGAATCAGTGTGTGGCGACTTGTGTGTGATGAGATCCAAGGGCCGAAAACCTCGAACCACTTCACATAACCTATTCAGTGTGGCGGTGACGGCACAGAATGTGTAGATGGTTGGTGTGGAGATGCTGTTTGTTACGATTATCGCAATGTTTTGTGCGATGACGGGAAGAACGGTCACTGTCGTCTACAGACACAACGGCAGGCGGAGTTGAGTGAGGGAATTGGGTTTTTGAGGCAACACGTGGGCACTGGTGTACGTTGGTTTATTGTTTTGAATGAGTTACCCTTACGGTAATGTCATGGGTTAGATTCCACCCAATTGGAGCTATGTGAGTGTAGACCTTCTGGTTATTTCAGACTGTGAGTTTGCTGGCGATGGCTTATCGTTATTTTGGTGGGTGGATACTTGAGGAGCTGCTTCGGGTCACTGAGTGATGGAGACGGAAGTGTCTTGACGCAGCATTCATTTGTTGTGGGATTGTTTAGGTTTTGAAAATTGTTGTGTGGCAGCTTGTATGTGAGGACCTCGGAATGGTTTTGAGGCTCGTACCACTTCAGTTAAGCCATTCATTGGCGATGACAGCACAGAATGCGAAGGAGTGTTTGGTGTGTGAGATGCTGGTTGTTATGGTTTGTACGACGTTTTGTGCAGAAATGGGAATAAGGGTCTCTGTTGTCTTTAGACAATACGTCAGGTGGCGTTGATTTAGGGAAGTGTTTTATTGAGGTAACTTGTGGACAGTGGTGTGAGCTGGTTTATGGTTCCGCTTGATTCGGGCTTACGGTAATGTCATGGGTTGGATTCCACGCAGTTGGGGTTATGCAAATGTCGTTTTTCTTATTTTCTTAGAAGGTGTGTTTTTTGGAGCTAGCTTAGCGTTATTTCGGTGGTGGGATACTTAAGGAGCTGCTCCCGGCAGTGAGTTAAGTATACGGAAATGCCTTGATTCAGTATCCGTTTGTTGTGGGAATTTTTGTGTCTACAACATTCGTGAATGTCGGCCTGTGTGTTGTCAGGTGGACAGGGTGGTGAGGCCGGAACCACTTCCGTTAGGCCATTCATTGGCGTTGATGGCACAGAATGCGAAAGAGTGGTTGGTGTAGAGGTACTGGTTGTTACTGTTCGTGTGACGTTTTGTGTAGAGATGGGAAAGAACAGTCGCTGCCCTCTGCAGACACAGCGACAGGTGAAGTTGAATTGGGGAAATGGTTATTGAGTTCACGTTTGGACATTCCTGTGGATTTTTTTATTTTCCCGCTTGGTTCAGCCTTATGGTAGAATCACAATTCGTAGGCCAGTGAGCAACTTGGATCTATGTGAATGTATTTGCTTTGCTGGCTTAGCGTTATTTTGGTAGTAGAATATTTGAAAAGCTGGTGCGGAGCATTGAGTGGTGGAGACAGAAATGGCTTGTAGCAGTATGCATTTGATGGCAAATGTTTGGTTTTGGCAACTTGGTGTGTGGCGTCTTGTGCGTGATATGGTTGAAAGGGTGGGATGCTGGAACCGCTTGAGGTAAAGTACCTACTGGTGTGAGTTGATTTATTGTTCCGGTTGGTTCGCTGTTACGTTAGCGTCATGGGTAGGATTTCAGGCACTTGGAGGGATGTGAATGTGGTTTGTCTGCCGATGTCAGCAGGTGCGTTTGTGGAGGTGGCTTAGCGTTATTTTGGTGGTGGTATACTTGAGTAACTGCTTTGGAACACTTAGTGCTGAAACGCAAATCCATTGAGGCAGTATCCGTTTGTTGTGGGAAAGTTTGGGTTTGGAAAATTAGTGTATGACGGATTGTGTGTTTCGGGTTCAAAAGACTGGAGAGGCTCAAACAACCACGCCAATTAGGCTATTCCATGCGGCGGTATCGGCGCAGAATACGAAGGAGTGATTGGTGTGGAGATGCTAGTTGTTACGGTTCGTGAGACGTCATGCGTGGAGATGGGAAGAACGGTAACTACCGTCTTCAGACACAGGTGCAGCTGGAGTCGAGTGGAGGAAGTGGGTTATGGAGGTAACGTGTGAACACTGGTGTGTGCTGGTTTATGCTTCCGCTTGGTTCGCCATTACGATACTGTCATGGGTTGAATTCTAGCCAATTGGAGCTGTGTGAACGTAGTTGGGCTTCTGACGTTAGAGGGTGCGTGTTGGAGCTGGAGAAGTGTTATTTTGGTGGTGGGATACATGAGGAACTCCTTCGGAGCACTAAGTGTTAGAGCCAAAAATGCCTTGATCCATTATTAGTTTGTTGTGAGAAAGTTTGAGTTTGAAACAATGGTGTGTGTCGGCTTGTGATGAGGTCGAAAGGGTCAGGACTCCTGAACCACTTCAATCAAGCCATTCATTGCTGCTTTGATGGCACAAAATGCGAAAGAGTGTTTGGTGTGAAGACGCTGGTTGTTACGGTTTGTGAAACATTTTGTGTGAAAATGGGAAGAACAGTCGGCTCCATTTACAGACACAGTGACAGTTGAGGGTGATTGGGGAAGGTGGGTTATTAAGGTAATGTATGCAAACTGGTGTGAGGGTTGGTTTGTTTTTACGGTAGTGTCGTGGGTTGGATTCCAGGCAGATGGAGCTATGTGAATGGCGTTTTTCTCCTGACTTCAAAAGGTGCGTTTGTTGGAGCTAGCTTAGCGTTGTTTTAGTGGTGGGATACGTGAGAAGCTTGTTCGGGCACTGAGTGTAGGAGACGGAAATGCCTTGAGGCAGTACCCGTCTGTTGTGGGAACGTTTTGGCTTGGACAGTTGATCTGTGGTTGCTCATGCGTGACGAGATCGATTGGGTGGGGTGGCTGGAACCACTTCAGTTAGGCCATGCCTTGCGGCGTTTCCGGCACAGAAAGCCAAGCAGTAGGTAATGTAGATATGCTGGTTGTTACGGTTCGTTCGACTTTTTGTGCGGAGATGGGAAGAACGGTCGTTTGCATCTACAGACACAGTTACGGCATGGCTTGAGTGAAGGAAGTGGGTTATTGAGATAGCATGTAGATACCGGTGTGAGTTGGTTTATTGCTTTCCGTGGTTCGCCGCTACGGCAATGTCGTGGGTTGGATTCCCGGCAGGTAGATTCATAGAAATGTAAGCTTCCTCCTTATTTCAGGGCGTGAGTGGGGCTGCAGATGGCTTAGCGTTATTTTGGTGGTGGAATACTTGAGCAACTGCTTCGGGGTACTGGATGCTGGAAACGGCAATGCCTTGAGGCAGTATCCGTTTGTCGTGGGAATGTTTGGATTTGGAACATTGGTGCGTGGTAGCGTGTGTGTGGCGGGGTCGAAAGGCTGGAGTGGCTCGAACTTCTCGAGTTAAACAATTCATTGGGGGGGCTACAGAATGCGAGGGATTGGTTGGCGTTGATATGCTGGTTGTTACGGTTCGTGCGACGTTTTGTGCGGAAATGGAAAAATCTGCCACTGGCGTTTACAGTTACAGCGATAGCTGGAATTGAGTGGGAGAGTCTGTTATTGGAGCGACGAGTGGCTACAGCTGTGAGTTGGTTTATTGTTCTGCCGACTCGCCGTTACGGGAATGTCATGCGTTGGATTTCAGGCAGTCGGAGCTATGTAAGAGTAGTGTTTCCGCTGACATCAGTGCGTGAGTTTGTTAGAGATGGCTTAGCGTTATTTTGTTGGAGGATACTTGAGGAGCTGCTTCGGACACTGAGCGGTGGATACAGAAATGCCTTGAAGCAGTATCCGTCTGTTGTGCGAAAGTGTGGGTTTAGAATATTAGTGTGTGGTGGCTTGTGTGTGGCGGGGTCGAAAGACTGGGGTGGTTCGAACCACTTCAGTTAGGCCATTCCTTAGAACACTTACTGCGCAGAGTACGAAGGAGTGGTTGGATTCTAGGCAGTTGGAGCTATGTGAACGTATGATTCCTGCAGACATCAAGGGTGCGTTTGTTGGAGATGGCGTAGTGTTGTTTAGGTGGTGGAATACCTGAGGAGCTGGTTCGGGCACTGAGTGGTAGAGGAATGCCTTGAGGCAGTATCTGTTTTTCGTGTGACAGTTTGGGTATGGAAAATTAGTGACTGGCGGCTTGTCTGTGGCGGGGCCGAAAGGCTGGGGTGACTCGAATCATTTCATTCAAGCTGTTGATTGCGTCGTTGATTGCACAGACTACGGAGGAGTGGTTGGTATGGAGATGCTAGTTGTTAGCGTTCGTGTGACATTTTGTTCAGAGATCTCTGTATTCCTTAATACTCTAAAGTTCCTTCCTTCTGGCTTCTTTTTCATTTTCGCAGCGGTACCGTTTTTGTTTTCTTTCTTAGACGGTGCGTGACAAACTGGTATAAACGTTTTCGTGTGTTGTGGGTCCACTCCGAATTTGGTACACAGCAGCCCCCTCGCTGGCGAGTAGAGCCTCGCTGGAAAATTGCTGAGAGCTGATGCCTAGTCGTCTGCTCTTCCTATCGCAATGTTCGTTGTTCTGTGTGATCTCTGTAGTCTTGATATTAGGCATAAACTTTTTAAATCGACAGCGAAAACGATTTTGTCTCGGTCCAATATGCAGGGGTGCCAGCATGGGGAGGCGAGCCTTGGCGCGACGTTCCTTAGGGTCGTTCTCGAGCTCAGTGCCGTCCCGCAACTGACGAAATCCTTGTTAGTTTGTTTAAACTAACTAGGGAAAACGCACGAAACACGCTGAAATACTGCTGTCGTCGTCCACCAATTTTTGTTATATGCTGGGAGGGGTCCGGTTGGAGTCAGGCGTGGGATATCGATGTGCTGTCTGGCTTTCGCTTCTTCACTGAGATCTCAATTCATCAAAATATGCCAACTTCTCGAACTCGCGCTGCAACGGAGGTCTGAAAAAGGGTCCACCTTGTATATCTCCTGATTATAGTGAACTCCAGTACACTCACAGCTCAAGCTGAGTCGAAGCTGCCGTGCTCCGTTGGCTTAGGCTTGAATTAAGCCAAGGAAAACCACATTACCTAAGCAGACACTTACTTAACCTAAATATAAATAGCAAGGCCCTGTGTGGGGTTAACACAAAGGCGTTATTAAGTAAAACCTTCAAAGAGACACTTTGGGGATCTTGGGATCAAGGCTTAAAGATCTGTAGTTGAGTTCAAGGCTTTAAGTCAAGGCATTAAAGCCCAAGAAAAGCCTCAAGGCCTTAAGGCCTGGGTGCAGGATCGAGGCCGCCTGTGGGGACGTGATGAATATAAAGGGGTTCTGACCCAATCGTTATATTATTATTACTGAGTCGAAGGGTCTCGTACGCACTTCTTGTGATATTTCAAGCGTTTGGATACTCTAGTCCTTGTGGATAGGGACTGCTCTTTGAGCCTTGATCCTTACTGTGTCTTCTGGAACGTTTGAAAATGTCCGTAGTTCACGTTCTCTGGACCTTAGAGATATTTTAGCCTCTTTATAATATTATTAACTAGATTTTGGGTTACTCAACTTAATCCTCTTTCCTCAACTTCAGCAAAATAGACCCGAACACGCCAGAGGCGAAGACCTCCACTCAGCCTGTACCGTGAGTGTAGTGATATTCACTACATTCATAGTTTACCATAGTTGAACTGCTGAGCCCCATTACCAACTTGGTCTTTAAGGCATAGACTTGCATAAAGGCATTTATTATAATAATGACTTAATGTATTAGTGTTATTAGAACCTTGGGAGGTTTTCTTGAGCTTGTCGGTGATCTTGGGCTTGTAGAATACGTGGAACACGATTGTGGTTTACTGCAATAACCATGGGAGCTATCCATAGACTCAAACTCGAACCCTGGACAGTTTCCAACTTGTCAAGAGCACGTAAGCTATGAGCCAATGAGGGTTGAGCAAGTCCTAAGGCCAAACGAGGAGACGGGGGAAGGCGAGCGGCAGAGCCGGCCACATCATAGGGAACCGACCATTTCAACGGAATTCCCGGATCTACCGATGGGGCGCCCACAGCTAGCTGGCTGTGGGGCAATAAAGCAAGTAAGCGATAGAGGAATAGCTCCTAAAAGGTATGTTTACAACCTCACCACAGCATCAGCGGCGATGATGGGCAGAGGACCGACGCTTACCGCCACGTGATTTCCGCCTGGGAGACCAGTGCTGTGCCTGCGCGGGTTGGCTACTCTGCTGCTGCTGTTGTTGGAAGGAAACACTGCTACCTGGGGACCCTTGAGGGGCCTGCTGATAACAGGCAGTTGCTGGCAGCATGGGTATGGGGCCCTCTAGGAGGAGCGGGGGCCTACCGTTTGCTTCAACAGGGCCCGCTACGGACACCCTGGACTGTTGTTCTTGTTGTTGCTGCTGCTGTATAGGTATTCCCCTGAGAGCAAGGGGAATGGCTGAACCCCCAAGGTGCAAGCTGTCTCTTGAAAAGATGCCCGAGCTCTCTGCGTCCAATGGTGTCTCTTCACAGCGACTACCGCAGCCCCCAGGGCACGGGGTGTCTAGGGAGCTTTGCGAGTCAAGCAAAACTAACGCCCCGCTTTGTCTCTGGCCCTCTTGAGGAGCCTCTTGATGCCGCCTGAGGACCCCTGGGGAAGAAGTGGAGGGCCGCGGTGAAGCAGCAACAACTGTCTGTACACCTGAATTGGAGTCTGCGAGCATTTTGTGTGTTGTTCTCGCGTAGAACAAATTCCAAAATGCCTGCGGGCTCATTACGTTCTGGGGGGCAGCAGAGGCTGGCCGACGCTCCGTTGATGCTGCAGTAGAGAGTGATTGGGGGGCCCTTCCTTCCCCGCCCAGAGGCGTAGGGGGCCCAAGAGGGGCCCCGATGCGGGCGAGAGCATTTGGCCTTCCTCCACATGGCATTGGTGAGACACTGCGGAGGGCTGAGGTGTTGTTGCTAGTCGCACGGGGTTGCTGCAGCATCTGCTGCTGCTGGGTTTCCGTGCTTTGCAGAGCACCCGAAGACTTCTCAGCGCCACACTTGGAATAACCCCTTCCTCTACGAGGTTCAACAGAGGCTTGACTGGCGGTAGGGAAATTCGCTTCCGTATCTCTAAACCCGCATGTAGCCAAGGAGACCTTGCCGCAGCTTTCGGAGCTGCCACTGCAGCTGCTGGTGCTGCCAGGAGACTCAGGAGCCTTCAGCCTGAACTGCTGCCTAGCGGCTGCCCCTCCTCTGACAGCATCTGATTGAGGCCCCCCGCTGTGAATCCTTTGCTTGCAGGGTTTTTGAGGTGCGTCGCTTGTAGCACGATGTTTCCCACCTGTTTGCTGCTGCGTGTCCTTGCTGGGGGAAGAGCCCGGGGAAACTGTCTCCTGCGAGAGTCCCCTGCCGAAGAGAACAGAGAGGTGCAAAGCCTCGCTACTTTGGTCTCCGCTGCCTGCTGGGATGTCCGCAAGAGATCCTATTCTCTCCAGCAAGCTGAGATGCATGTTCGATCCTGATTCCTCCTGCTTGATGAGCTGCTGGCGAAGGGACAGCGCTGGGGAGCCCTTTGCCTTGCTGTCTCCCTGCCTCGTCGAAGTGTCTTTTGCGGGAAGGCCCGCCTTTGGAGAGGCCCCCTGCACGCTGGGGGAGGGGTCGTCAGAGAAAGAGAGCTTCTCTAAGAGAGACAAATGCAAGGCCTCGCTGCTCTCGCCGCTACTGAGCCTTTCTAAAATACTGAGGTGCAATGCCCCGCTCGTGTCCGTGTCCTTCTTTAATAAGACTTCTTTTATATTCTTAGGCTCAGTCGATGCCAGACGCTGTAGCAAATCGAGCCGCTGCAGCGCCTGCTGCTGTTGCTGCTGGTGCTGTTGCTGTTGCTGCTGCTGCTGTTGCTGCTTCTGCGGTTGGGGCTCCCTGCTGTATCTCGTGAGATCAAGAGATAGGAGACGCAACAACTCGTTCAGAAAACCCTCAAAGTTCCCGGAGCCACTCGAAGAAGAAGATAGCTCTTCCACCACCTGAAACAGAAAGCCCCTAAATCCTAAATCTTAACTCTACGCTGAGAAGCGCAAGAAGGGGAAACTAAGGAGGGGCCCCTAGAGGCCTCTACATGCTAACGCTGTACGAACAGGAGGCTCTGGCTCACCGGAGGTGCTGCAGGGAAGGGATGACTAGGGCAGGCAGTCTCCTGGGCTGAGAGGTTAAGGAGAGTGTCTGTTGCTTGCACTGGTGAGAAACAGACAGTAGGAGACAGAAAGAGACATACGAACCGCAGCGGTGGCACGAAAACCGCCTCCCAGTGCTTTATACCGCTTTGCGAGAGAAACCTTCTAAAGTTCAGGCTCTAGGTTCTAGGGCTTGCTGGTAGTGCTGCTACTGCTCCTGATGGCTGCTGCGTATGCTGCTGCCGCAAGGAGACACCTGCTGCAGTGGCGAGGGCAATAGCCTCCTCGAAGTTCTTAAATGCCATTCTTTCTAGCTCTATGAGGGCGCTAACGGCCCTCTCCCTGAGATACTGAGGATAGTTTGCTTCCTGTGGCTTTATCTGCAGCACGAACGCAGTTTTTTGTCTCTACTTTTTCAAAGGCACATGCAAAAAAAACCAGGTTTTTAGAAAGAGCGCCAAAACCAAGAGATAGAATGAAGGCCATCCTACCTCACGAGCGAGAATAACATCGCCACTAGAGGTCAGCCCGTTTGGGTCCTTTGGCAGAGGTCTCTCAAACCTCTTTATCGCATCGGCATAAGACACCCCGGCCTCGAGAGAAGATCCCGTCTGCTGTTCTTGGCGGGGAGAACATGGGCGAGAGGAGGAGGCGACGCGCTTTGCCGATGTCTTTTTGCCGCGTCGTGCCATTGTGCTGGTCTGAAGAAGTGGTGAGGATGGGGCTGCTCTTACTCTCCTCCTGCCAATCCAAAATCACCCAAAGGCGATTTAAAAATTTTTAATACGTACTTTTGAGGACAAAAGGGAGGAGGGGGAAGCGGAAAAGGGGGGTGCTAGGAACTGCAGGTGCAGGCAGTTTCCTGCGGTGCACAGCGGGGAGAGTCGCAGCTGGGGTTAAAAAGCGCCAAAGCTGTTTTCAAAAATAAAAACTAAAACAATTTTATTTTTTATAAAGTGCTTTAAATGCGGTGCAAAGACGGAAGGATGTCCTCGATGCGTTAGGCCCTCTTGGTTGTTGAGGAGGTCACTGAAGAAGGCCTGATAGTCGCTGGCGGTTCTGGAAAAGAAATAACTTTAATTAATCTTTTAAACAAATTTATAAATTTAAAAAACAAAAGCCCAAAAGAATTGTGTGCATTTCGATGGTGGGAAGCAGCAGAGAGGGGACGAGCACGTGCTCGCGGAAGCTGGGGAGCACAGCTTGAAAAGCCTGTGCCGATAAGCCTAGAGGCAATCGTCCCAAGACTAATTAATTCCTTTGGTCAGTGTTTGAAAAACTAAAAAAAATGTGAAGTGCGGCAGGCTCTGCGCAGTGTCCGGGCAACCCAGAGTCGGGTGCGGTGAGGGGCGGAAAGGGCGCAGCAGGCCTACAGTGCTGGAAATCGCGCAGCTTGTTTCCCTCTCATTCTTCTTCATTTATATATGTATATATAACTTTTAGTACTTTAATTAAACTACGAGTGGTTACTTTACTTGCACCGCGGAGAGGGTGTGCACCGCGATTAGGGGAGTGACCCCTCAAGCCCATCCAGCTCAGGGCATGGCTAGCATCCCTACGAGAACAACATGAGTTGTTAAATCCCCCCAACTAAATTACTGCACTTATTCAACTCACGTCTTGAGTATTTACTCGTTTGAATCAGGGAATACTGCAGTACCGTGGGATATTGGGGCCCAACCGTTAAGGAACAGGACGAGAAGGCGGCTGTCCCTCACAAGTCTAAAATGAACGCATTCAATCCTTCCCCTTTACGCAAATATTGTAGCTGATTTCTTCCTTTGAGAAATCGAGAAAAGAAAGCAGGTGGAAGAGGCTGAGCCTCTACGGTTCTCTCTGCCTCTCCCCTCCCCAACTGCTTGATCGCAGCACTGACTGCTTGCCCCGGCAGACGCATACACTCCCAGTAAAGGGCAACAATAACAATAATAACAAAAGCTCGTTACGAATTGAACTTCCTGTATAGCTGCTTCTTGTGGGCAGAGAGGTAAGAAAGTGGGGCAGCCACGCGGCAAAAGACAAAAGGGACTAGAAATGACCTCTGGCGCAAAACCCCTCAAGTGTGCTTCACAATCAGCATCACGAGCTGAGCAACAACAGCAGCAGTGGCAACCATAGCAGATGTGTTTCTGCTCTGTGATTGGGCAGACAGAGGGGTGAGGGACTGATGAGAAGGGAAAGAGCCAAACAAAGACAAAGACAGGCAGAGGCAGAAAGAGACAGAGACTAACAGAGACAAAGACCAGCAGTGGCAGAAAGAGAGAGAGACAACCACAGACAGACAAAAACAGAGAGAAACAGGAAAAGACAGGGAGAATGAGAAAAGAGACAGAGAGCGACGGAAAGGCACAGGATATTTCCACCCTACAAGAAAGAAGATGGTAAGGATGAGGCCGAAAATGCATTTTGCTGCCCGTCCGCTTCTCCTGCTTTCCTCTGCCTTTTGGATTTGCTTCGTGGCCTGCGCTGTGTGGTGCGCTACTTGTTCGACATTGTAGTCAATGCGGTCAAGAATTGAGCCCTGCGAGAGACACTCTGGGGAGAGATGGAGACGCTTACAAACGCACCACGGAAAGGCCAGCACAGCCCTTCCGCCAAAAAACCCTAACCGCCACACCCTAAACCCTAAAAAGCAACTTAACGCTCTCCAGCGCGGCGCATTTATGTTTAACTGCAGAATGACTGAAAGCAGTTTGATTTATTTCCGTGTTGGCTCGCCTGCTCCACGACGAGGGTTGCAGTGTCTCGGAACATCTGGTGTAGCTCCGCCACAGATTGGGCAATTTTCGCAACTTCCTGATCGACAGCAGAAACAAAGAGAAAGAGAACACCAAATAAACAAATAAACAACGTAATAATCTTTTTAAACTTAGACATTCCCACCATGACACAAATGCTAGGGACAACCTCTGCTCGCACACAGCTCCAAGAAGGGAGACAAAGAGAACCGTTGAGAGAAGCCAACACAGAGAGAGACCGAGACAGCCAGAGAGAGACAGAGAGAGAGACGGCGAGAGAGATAAAGACAGGGAGAGACAGAGATAGAGAGACAAGGAGAGGCAGAGATAGACAAGCAGGAACAGACATATGGATAGAGGGGGAGACACGGACAGACACTGATAGGGACAGCGAGAGACGCAGAAACGGAGACATCGAGAGGCAGAATGAGACAGGGCTGGCAGTGCAAGCGATAGAAACAGATAGAAACCGATAGAGACAGAAGGAGACACGTAGAGACAGACACAGAGACAGATAAAGATAGAGACAGGTAGAGAAGTTGAGACGTGGAAAAGCCGCAAAAAGAAAGGCGCATTAACACGTTCTTGTTTTTCCTGTTGCTTGAGCCTCACCTCTCGACGGAAGTCTGTATCGGCCTCAAGCACGTCGAATTCTCCCCCGTAGTCATCGCTAAGCCCCTGAACACAACAAACAAACTAACAACTAAATATAGAGATAAAACACAAATAAACAAACGAACAACTAAATACAAAGGAAAAACACTGTTAAACAAGCACGAGGAACTAGACAGGAGACAGACAGAAAGAGAGATTATTGGAGGAAAGAGGGAGAGACAGAAACAGATGGACAGAAAGCAGCAGATAACAAAGAGTGAGATGAAAGCACCCACAGATATGTGATAACCACACAGAAACAGAAACAAACAGAGACAGAAGAAAAGAGAGTGCAGAGCAGGACTCGTCTGAAGGGTCTGCTGCTTACCCGCGGCAATGAGGTCGAGGCTGCAGTGGACTCGTGCGCATCCGGCAGCAAATCGTCTCCGTGGCACCGTCTCCGAACCTCTGCGCCCAAACCCTAAACCCTAATAAACCCTAATAAACCCTAATAAACCCTAAAAAACCCTCACAAACCCTAGTAAACCTTAATAAACTCCAATAGACCCTAATAAACCCCAATAAGCCCTAATAAACCCTCATAAACCCCAATAAACCCTAATAAACCCTAATATACCCCAATAAACCCTAATAAACCCTAACAAACTTTAACCCCCTTAATAAACCCCAATAAACCCTAATAAACCCCAGTAAACCCTAATAAACCCTAATAAACCCTAATAAAACCTAATAAACCTCAGTAAACCTCAGTAAACCCCAATAAACCATAGTAAGCCCTAATAAACCCCAATAGACCCTAATAAACCCTAATAAACCCCAATAAACCCTAATAAACCCTAATGAATCCTAATAAATCCTAATAAACCCTAATAAACCCTAATAAACCCTAATAAACCCCAATGAACTCCAATAAACCCTAGTAAGCCGTAATAACCCTAATAAACCCTAGTAAATCCTAATAAACCCTAATAAAGCCTAATAAAAATTAGTAAACCCTAATAAACTCTAATAAAACCTAGTAAAACCTAACAAATCCTAATAAACCCTAATAAACCCCAATAAACCCTAATAAATCCTAATAAACCCTAATAAACTCTAATACTAGTCAACCCTGGAGGTTGCTAAGGCATCCGTGCGGCCGTGCCTGTGTGTGTATATGTGCTTGACTGTCAGTCTCTCTCTGTCTCTGCACGTACCGTCCAAATAAGCTTTTTGCTGCTGCCTGAACGTCTGGCTAATTCCCTGCAGCTGCGTTGCCACAGATTTTTGGGCATTGCGCTGCAGCACGTAATCCGCGCCGCTGCATCCCGAGGCTTCTCTCGGCTCTAGCTGCTGCACTTTGCCCTCGCACCGACGAAGCATCTGCAGCACACAAACCCTAAACCCTAAACCCTAAACCCTCGTGGGGAGAACACTCCCATGGGAGCAAGGCGCCAGAGAGCAGCAGGCCCAGACGAGCTGTGCGTTGAGAGAAACAGAAGGCCGCACGCCGAGAGCCTCAACAAACCTGTGTAATGCTTGCTGTCTGCGCATCGATGTCTCTGCCTAAAGCCGCCTCTCCCTCTGCAAAGACCTGCAACAGTCGCCGCTGCTGCGCCTTCTGAAGCTGGCCCACTGAGTGCACAGACACCGCAGCAGCAGCAGCAACGCATGCACCAGCCTATGCTGCAAAAAAGCCGCCAGTCCAGAAAAAGGCCTCTGCCTTGTTGCTACTCCTGCTAAGCCAAACCCTAAACCCCAACGCACTCTTTTCTTTGATGTGTGCAATGTCATCGTGCAGTTCTTCGAGGGCATCCACCTGAAACAAGCAGAAACTGCCATAAACCCTAAACCCTAAACCCTAAACCCTAAACCCTAAAAGAGACGAAGGGAAAAAAAACAGCGCCAGGGAAAAGCCTGAAAACCAACCCAGCGGGGAGGCAGCTGAAGGCGAGGAGCTCCGCCCTCATCCTCGTCTGCTTGAAAAGAAAGCAAGCGCTGCTGCCCTGAGAAACACCCACACCCTAAACCATAAATCCTATACTCTGAACCCTAAACCCTAAACCCTAAGAGCGTAACACCCATCTGAAGGTACTCGGCGGGAAGCAAGCTTTGAAGCAGCATTTTAGTTGCTGAGATTGCGAGGTTAGGGTTTAGGGTTTAGGGTTTGCTTGTATGATATGATATTGCAGTGACAGCAAGGAAAAGCCGCGAGGTAATCCTCAGCAGACATGCCCTAGGGTTTAGGGATTAGGGTGTGTACTCGTCGCGCCTCTGCCTGAGGGGCTTGGTACGCAGAGACTTGGCTTGGAAAATCTGAGTCTCTTTTCTTTCGCCTGCGCCTTTAAGCGGAAGAACAAAGGACTTAAATCCCGTATTGCTAGTGGCACAGACATTGCTGCTGCTGCTGCTG
>JRZD01000023.1:9205-29594 GCA_000826945.1 Eimeria nieschulzi
ACAGAAAGTCATGCAAGAAGTCTTGGGATACTTCAAACCACAAGTCATAGGTCGTATGACCAAGATTATTGTACGCAGCACTGCATCGTCTTGTTTAACAAAAAGTACAAATCCTTGGGCGGTATCGTTTTTGGCAAATGTTTCTGAAAGTATACAACAGTAACTATAGGATTGGGGCAAGGAGCAACAGTCTTCGTGAGATGTATTATGTATTCGCACCTTCTTTTAATGTGTTGCTTTCGCTTTAGATCTTCGAGCCTTTGAGCGACACCGCTATGCGCGGAGTGCTGTCTTTGATGTTTTCACACATTACCAAGGAGCTTAAGAAAAAGGGCATTACTCTCATAGTCTCCGACTCTGCCAGGAGCTTCATTCTAGAACGCGCTTGGTCCCACAAGTTTGGTGGGCGTCGCATGGCCAAGTAAGCTGAATTCGGGTGTGTGCTCTGGTGAACGTGATATACCGCTCCATGGCAATCATTTAACGTTCTTTTGGTGCATGTCACGACATTTGTTTCGCTTTTGCAAATCAGCAGCAGCCAAAGCAGATTTCTGCGTCATTATGAACACGAAGCACATGAGCCCCTGTCCAGAAACACGAATTATTGCGTATTTGACGGTTATTGGGGGACATATATGACACAGGTACGTTGAGAAATGCATTACTGCAAAGGTTGCACTTCTACTTCTTGGTGGAAAGCTGACGAAAGGTGACAAGACGTAGCTCATACGGTCACCGACTCAGCTCAACCAGCTGAACCTCATTGTAAGTGTCCTTGAGCATGCAATACACTGTGTAGTGCTACTAGTAACATATATAATTTCCGTTTGTTTGCTTATGTATTGTTGCGCGGTATACACGTGCAGATTTGCGAGGAGGATGCGAACGGAGAGTGCAAGCCCGGCACCAAGCACGGGCGAGTTCTTGTGGTTCAAGCAGCCAAGGCAGCGATTGTTGAAGGCGAGGAAGAGGATCCTATGATTTGAACATGAGCGAGATTGTGAGCCGAGTGTTGGTGCAATTGAAACTCTATCCTGCAGTAATTATATGCCGCGGATAAGCAGACAACGCAGGCAACTGATACAGCGCGCTGCAGGCGATATTGGGCCCAAGTTAGAAGGCCTGAAGTGTTGTTAGAGCGAGTTATTGCAGCCAAATATGCATTAGTTAAGCGTCACTTGAGGGCCACACACCTATTGGTAACCTCCATGTGGCAAATGCAGCACATTTTCTATTTTACTTATGAGGGGAGCCTTGATCGTGGGATCAGATGCTTTACCGAACATGCGGAAACCGCAAATTGCGGCTTTTCGCCTCTTTATTCGTGTAATGTCTCTGCTCTGCCGTCTTGTCGGAGTTAATGAACAAGGAAGGCTTGCTTGCTGGAACATGTATTTCTGATCTGGCGCAGACGCGCTCGCTCGTATTGGGAGCCGTCCCCTTACTGTCGGTGGGATCAGCAGTGGCTGAAAGGATCCCTGCTACCAGCCGAGGCAAGTGAAACAAATCGTATTATTATACCGGTCATGGAGACGTGGGACAATTCCTGTTTTTAGGCTCTCCATCAGAATGACAGTTGACGCCTCAGATTCGAGAAGAATCTGCCACAAGCGAATGAATCATTTAGCTTACTAATAGACATAGCAAACATATAGCTTTTCTTTCAATGAGTTACTACGAAGTTCCGTTCAGGCGCCGTGCAATTGCTTGAAACCTAGTTCGAAGGGTATCTTGTGAAGTAATACGATGTGAAGAGCACTCAACCGAAACGATGGAGCCATCAGCTGCATTGGGGGCGTGAAACAGAAGGACGGTTGTTAAGTGGCTTTTGCTGCTAACAACGGGTGCCTGAATCTAAGCTGAGCATACACCCCAGCACACGCCTACTTGAGTGGAGGCATTTGTCTGGTGGATTATTTAGGCAAATTTTTGATGAAGATCATTGACCAGCACGGTTTGCCCGCTACTTACCACCCAGCCGGCGACATTGCAGAGTTGGGAGTTCCGTGTCCTCCTTTCCCGATTTATGTGGCACTCTGTGCGAATCGTGCCAGTGCGACGAGTGTATCGCGTGAGCTGCGAATTTTACTAGCTGCGAAATATTCGGGTGTGTAGATGGTTTACAGAGTAGGAGCTGTTGTTGAATCAAGGCGCCCTAAGCAAGGCGAGCAGAATAGCGTTGATCAATTACACATGCATGCGCGATGCAGAGTTCTCAGACTGAATCGGGATATTTACGCTCTTCAAAGCAAACAGGATCACACTGCACTTACATCAAGTAGCATTACCACGAGTTCGCAAATAGAATATTCGCATCATGAAGAAGCTCAATCAAATGCCCAGTATCCCAATACCCTGAACAATACAATCTGGGACTCTCAGCTTGAATCCGTACGTTACCATAATGCCACATTGTGGGACCTTTGAACAGAAGCGACGAATTTGTCTAACGTAACTGAAGTCACCGCCAGCCGAATTCCCGTTCTCACATCTCGAAGGGACGACTAGCCAGAGAGGAAAAGACGTCCCCAAATCCGAGCGGACACTACGAAATGTACTGCACAAATAATGTGTCTGTATTCAGGTGCAGACATTAGATTACTGGACACTGCTTTGGTGGGAGGACTTCTGCAAATTCAAATTCAAGTGTGCGTATTTACTGCGGCTTTAGCATGACGGGAGCCGAACGATATACTTGTGCTTGGTCGAACGTACAAAACACGCTGGCGTACATTTCTAAGGCGTTGAAGTTATCTGAGTGCTTGTACAAAGAACAACATGAATGCACACTTCATAAACACTGTGCCATCCTGCAGACTAGTGGGAGTGCAAAATCGTGGAGTCCCAAAAGGTTTGCTCGCAGGCATGCGGCTGACATGAACAAACGCCACACTACCTCGTCAGTAATGGTTTCTCCTTCAGTCCTTGAAGTTCTGTCTGCTGAGCGTCGGGTAGAACTCCGCTAGTTACCACGACGAGTTTTCGTTCCAGATGCTGGAGCATCAATGCTTCGCTTCATCCAGCCCCACCGGTTGAAAGAGTTTTCGTGTTTTGACGAAAACTCAGGTTTGAGCCATCGCAAAGAAGTAAACGCAATGTTTAAGCTGTTGTGCATTACGGTGACTCAGAGGACTGGACAATGTTGATGTGTAGAGTGAGAAAATCAGATTTTTGGTGGGCTGTCCACAGGATCACACTTCCAAGCAAGTCTCAGGTCTGTTGGAGGCTAGTTGTTGTCGAAGGCCTCTTATGCTCCCGAGAAATCAGCAAGTGTACATGCATTTTCTCCCTGTTTAACAGCACTGGTCTGCAGTCAAACCCGGTTCTAATTGCTGCCGCTGCAGAGGGTCGCAATAGACCAAGGAGTTCAACGAAGCCTAGAGCTCCTGGAGAACCCCAAAAATCCAACATGCGAGGCAACAGTTTTTTCGAATGCTCAACGCCTTCACATCAACATAAGCCGGATCAATAGTTGGCCAAACTCGCTTGTTATTTTTTGGTTACATTTGCATTCCTTTGGATGCACCTGCTTCGTGCAAATATTCAGCGTCCCCTGGATTGCGTCGATGAGCTTCGACGGAGGTTGATACGTTGTTTACGTAGATTTGATATTGGTGTGTTGTGTTCAGTTCTCGTTTCAGGATGTGGTTGACCTCCTCATGGCAAGGCAGCAGCGCGCAGCGGCTGCGCTGAAGGCGAGACTCTAGCGAACAGTGGTGGGATTCGCTTGGAAATGGCTGCGTGTTTTCCTGTGAGCTGTTGTATATCCTGCTTGCAAGACAGACTGGCAGCCTCCTATGGATACATTGTGTGTCCCACTACTGAGGCAAAGTTGTGCAAATCCAATAAAGCACTTATCTGTTCCACTTTTATGCACTTGGACTCGCTAGGGGACAAAAACGCATCAGGCTTTCACTACCCGATCGGAGTCTGCTGTAAAGCTACATCAACAGCTAAAAGCCTGTTAAACAATCGGACCTGTGCTTGCGGGGGAACCATGGAAATTATTATCGGAACTAAATATTCTACATTTTACACTTTACGCTTCCCAGCATATGTGCTGAAATGGAATCAATCCCATGTACGAAAGATTCCAGTTTCCATGCTTCCTTGAGGTACATCTCCGCTGCGCACAACCGATCCAACAAGCCATTATTGCACTTGATGAAGGGGAAATAAAAGCCGTAAATGGGCACCGCAATCTCGACGGCACAGCAAAACGCAGAGTGCCTGGTGCATGGACCAGTTCTTTAGCCTTGTACGTTCTTGCCTTCTGTGCACCCTCTCCATCCAGCGAAGTACAAACGGAACACTAGGGCTTTTTTCTAATCAAGACGCCAAAGAGGGAAGTTAGTTCTTACGGAGAAACATACGCAGCAATAAGGCAAGCAGAAAAATATTAATGGAAAGCGAATACTCAACATTTATCAGCTTCTCCTAGGCCTGTTGTTCCCAGATCATAAAAGAAATAGAAACCCAGTGGTGAGAATAGGACATAAACAGATAAAATTCATGGACAAACATGCTCTCCCAGCCATAGCCTTCCCATCCGACGCGAGCATAAGTGGGACCAATACAAACAATTTCATTTACTCTCAACCCCCCTCAGCCCAATAGATGGAAACCACTTCAGCATCGCATCAGGAAAAGAGAAGAGTGTGCAGGATCTCGTGCAAGACTTCACTGTGCTAGCAAAGTGAGCGGGCCGGAGATGTCATTTCCTTGATTCAGTATTATCGAAAGGACTTGTTTTCAAGCCACTTATCAAGGTGTTTTTTACTGATTTGCTTCTCTCAGGCATGCCATGTGCTAATAGACTTCTTGTTAACTGTCCCAAATCCTGCACATATTTGTAGATGCTAACGAGACTACGAGTAAACTCAAACAAGACATAGTGGAGCAGCAATTGCCCATTATCAAAGGGCTGACAGTAAGACTTATTTCTTGATGGACCCCTTGGAACGGAATAGGAATTATGATCTGTGCAGGCGGGTCTGACTCCGGGTTTCCTTGGGTCTTCGCAGTGTACAGCACACTAGTGAGAGGTGCCCTTATTGCGATGTAGGAGCGTGTTTGGTGTGAATGCTTAGTGGTTAGGCAGTAGTGGACCTTCTGATGGCTCTGGCCTCCTGAGTATCTTTAACAATCTCTACTGCGTTTTGGAGACGCAGATGATTCTTTTGGCCACTGCAGACAAATCCATTCCAGAGTGTGAACACGCCTATATGTCGCCCCAGTTTCTATCCTGTCAGGTAAGCAAACAACCTGCAGCTTAGGGCTTGCCCTGCTTATTTATGTTGTTTGCAGCACAACAATTATGTCAGCAGTGCATCCATTGGTAAAGACTGGAGGTATTCTTCATTTCCAGTGCAGACGGGTAGGCGAATACCTAACCGGAGGTTCATTGCAGAGGGAGGATCCACTGGCTTTAATTAAAAGACCTTCGAATACGTGAACAATGTGCAGCTTCTCTTTGAACCAAACGGATCACAAAAATCAACGTATTTAGAGTACCCTTGAAGTGATTCAAGTTCTTCCACAGATTGGCTCTTTCGTTCCTGTGCGGTATCTCTTATTATAGAGATTTAAAGCACTCGGCTGATAATACGTTTGTTCTTGCAGGCACAAAAAGCGAAGACCAGGAATGTGAACTCAATTCATGCTTGCTTTCCCCTTAAATCCGAAGATCACGGAGAGGCCGAGTTCGTTGATCATGTCAGCATCATCAGTTTTCATCGGGAGAAGCAGCAAAAGTTTTCTCTTGTACGGTGGAGGGTTCGATCCACCTGCTTGAAGCAGTGCCTGATAAACTCTAAACCCCAAACCATCTAGGTTATCATTGACGAAATCTTCCGGTCTGTGCCAAGTGCAGGTGGCTTTCCTACTTGCTGGGCGTGAGTTCGTTCATAGCCCCTGAAATCAGTTAGTTGGAGTTCTTATTAATTTTGGGTACTTGAAGAGTTTTTGCGGGAGAATGGAGCATTCGTGCTATTCGCAACGCACTACACAAAATTGCAGAGCATAAAGCAATACAATACCTTCAGCGGGATGGGTTTTTTATCCTGTGTTGGTTTATTCTCATGTGCCTGTTTCTCTCTCATCGTAAACTGATTGGCATTTTCCCTTAAAAAGAAAAAGCATGGCACCCCATTTCAAAATCGGTAAGAAATGCAGTGGTATGCAAGAACGCCATTGCACTTAACCCACAAATCACTTTCATAGCAAATCCAGATTTGTCAGACTCTCATGAGGCACACATGGCCTACAGCATCTTAGGTGCATGTGGAAGCTGGACCAAAGCGTGGTTGATGCCGCCAAGTTGTTCATTACAGAAGCTGACTCGGCCCTCCTCCCTAACTCGCATTCCGTAGAGAAGGTAGATATACCAAAATGTAAGCGGCTAGACAAATGCGGGAATATATGTAAATATACACGTCAAAACGGCATCTGAACTTCCTAGGGGCCTACAGGATACTCCAACTCCTCCACACAGTTGTGTGGAAATAGTTCTGGTCTCGAGACTGTATCTGATGATGCAAGTCCCAGATAGAGGGATACCTTGCCCGGCGGGACCTCTTGCATGGCCTGCAACAAATACATTTCAGGCCTTCCTGACGCACCACAATACACCAAAACCTCCACTAGTCTATCATACGTAGGTTCTAGGCCCGGGAACCGTGAGCCATCAGCGTGCCGTAGGTAGATCGTAGCGGCACAGCCATCTGCCTATACGCACAGGCCCTGCTTTGAATTCCGCCTCTAAGGCAAACACAAATTCCTCCACTTCAGTATAGCTACTTGGTATGCTTTCCAGCTTCGGCAACCAGAATAGCAGCAACGGGCGCCTCAAGCTCTTGGGTTTGCTGCAAAAGGCTCAAACCGTTATCGAGCACGCATGTGGAAAAGACAGACGAAGTCTAGCGAGCAAGGAATGGTCATGCGAAAAAACACTACTCTTTTGGTTAATGCTAATGTTACTTTCGAACCCACAAGCTGTCGCCGCTTGCCGATAGTGTGGTGCTGGCAAGGCCTAAAGATGCCCCCCTCAAGGAGACGAATTTGATCTTAATGTTCATGAACGTAATGTCTTATCTGCCACATCGTAACGCACTGCTGACTAAACCATGCACCCTAAACCGGGGTGTCAGTCCATCTGAAAGCGGTGATAGAAGGCATATAGCATAAAGGCGTGGCCAAAAGAAAAAACATTTGAAGTTGTGTTCCAGCCTGTCTCCTTTTGCTGAGACTGGACGTTTTCCCCTTCCTCCCCTCCACGGAGACGAGATAGCAGAAAACAATAGCCTCCCTCTATCTTTCATTTTCAACTCAAGCGAAGTCAGTGGACTGCGCCACAGAGGCCCTAACGATCTTCACGTCATGAAGTGGCCTGTCTGTCTTTGTTGTTTGCACCAGCGAGAGTCTCTTGAGTGTATGCATACCACCACAAACCCTCCCAAAAATAGTGTTTTTGCCGTCTAGGGTTGGGGCAGGACCCAGCAGCAACAGGAACTGTGAGGTGTTGGTGTTCGGACCGTGGTTGGCCATCGTCAACACCCCAGCGCCAGTGTGGCGTAGGCCTGAAGCAACAAACAGCAAACACAAGCCAATCTAAATCCTTAACTTCAAACACAAAAAGAAAGGACTCGGCTGTGGAGGACACTAACGAGAAACCTATCTAGCGAACGAATTAGTTGCTGCCTTTACCTTTTAATTGACTTGCAACTCTATTACAAGTTTGAATTTCTTAGCATATTCGTTGTTTTAGAAGCCATATCAGGCTCCTCAACATCTCTTTCCACCTCTAAAGCACACCACGGACGCCCACGGTTTGAGGCTTGCGGCCTAAAGTTTACCTTGGTGTAGTTCGTCTTTAAACGGCTCTCCAAATATAGAAACACCTCCCCTTCCTGTTCCCGTTGGGTCCCCTGCTTGTGCCCATCTTCCAGTGCAAACTCTGTGAAAGACAGTGCCATCGTAACACCCCCTTTTTGCTAGGAGAAAGAAATTTATACAAGTGCGGGGTGCGTGGCACCAGTACAGCTCGAGCTGTATGTCACCCATGGTGGTGTGTAGCGACACCCGCCGTGAGGCTAGGGAGACACCCGCAACACGCACAGCATCAACCGCTGCATTTACTGCAGAACTGTCAGAAGCGTCTAGTGAATCCAGAAGGGCTGAGACAGAGGAAGAGGGGCTGATACTGAGCTTTGCCGTCCCCACTTGTCGCTGCTCCTCAGCTGCTGCGGTGGTGGAGACCACGCCAGCTTCCGCTAGGGTGAACATTGTTGGGGACTGCGATGTAAACAAAGGCAGCGCAAACTGCAACTAAAAAAGAAGGGCTTCTGCTGCAATGCGGGCAAATAAATGAATACGTAAAATTGGAGAAAGCTATTTATTGGAATAGCTGAGTTCGCTAAGTAGATTTCTCCTCAGTCACAACTTCCGTTTCCCCCCATGCAACGCAGCTACAGCCGTGAGACAAGGCCCTTGTTCTTCTGTTCCTTCATAAGCGTTCTTTTTGGTTAATGAGAACGAAAATGTGGTTGTGGGAGTTGCTGTAGTTGCTGCTGCTGGCAAAAAGCCTGCAAAGCCAACAGAGCCGCAGCTGCTGCAGCCCTATGCTGACAGAGAGGAAGAATGAAAAAAAAATGCAAGGACCCCGTCAGAAGCATTGCAGGAAACTCCCAGTGTATGAGAGAGAGCATGTGCGTTTAGCCACCCCCCTGCCCAAAGAGCTGACATCAAAATACAGAAACCAGAGTCTCTCACTTTGGAATACATCACTTATAGACATAATAAATGAAGTAACTCCGGCGGTATAACGTATGCTTCGAGCTGCGAGATCACATACCGGGATGCCCTGCAACATGGAGTAATAATGCAGAAGCGCCAGCAGCAGCGTCAGCAGCAGCATCGACTAGGAGTACAAGTTACAGCAGCGGACTGATAAAAACCGACCGTTTGAATCGCCTCTTTGTGTCTCGTTTTTAACTCACTAAACCCAATAAATGCCATTTTACCACATGTATATATTCATGCCCCCTGTTTTTCTTTTTGGGGGGTGCAGTGTCGCTGCTGGATTGGAGGAGACCAAACTTGAGAGCGTTCGAGAAGCAGGAAGGCCTTGTGGTCCTGCCCCGCCTCGCCCTCACCAGTAAATGGCATTCGTTTAATTTTATTTCTTTTCTTCTGTTTGTTGCAACGCAACAACCCTGTTTCCAGCGGCACTACCAGCAGTAGCAGTAGCAGTAGTGGTGTCAATAGTGGCTCGCTGTAGGCTCTGCTCGAGTAAGCAACAGCCCCAGATCTTTCTGGTCAAACTCTTCAGTGTTTTCTTGTTTATTTCCCCGTGACTTCCGGTAACCACAAAGTCTAGAGTGTGAACCCAGCAGCAGCCACGGCGGCAACAAAATGTTACGCTGGCTTCGTAGGGCAGCGCCTTTGGCGCTGCTGCTGCTTAGCAGCAGAAGCCCTGTGAATGAGGTAGCAGCAACGCTGCCACTTAGACCTACTCCTGAGCAGGTCGGTTGGGGCCATGATTCCTATGTTCTCCCTCAGCAGTAGTGGCAGACAGACGGCCGACTGTTTTGACCACATTTTATTTTTTCGGAAGGACTACTGTCCTTACTCAAAGCCCTAAATTCGCTACTTTTGATTCACTGCGCTCTTGGGGGGGCATCGGCTTGGCATGCCCCGTCTCTTGAGCAAAGTAGAATGAAAGCAGCTCTTTTGCTCTTGCGTCCTCTGCAGCGTGCACCCTCCGAGCTGAACTACGATACGCAGTTGATGGTAGAGACGATGGATGTCTTGGCTTGGCACCTGCACCACGACAGAATTGCCCTCGCCCACCTCCTTATGGCCATGCTGGAAGGCTCATGGCTTGAGAGTGAGGTTCTAGCCAGCTACCTATGCATGCGAACAGCCAGCTATACATACAGCCACGAAGCTTTACTACTGTGCCTGTGTTCTTTTTACACCTTGGTGCGTTTCCAATTTCCCGTAGGTAGCTAGCAGAGCAGAGCCAGACTAGCAAGAGCGTTCGTTGTGCTGTGCGAGTAAGGTTATGTTGTGTGTTTATTTCTGCGGGTTTATACATGTGATCTATTTCGGTATTCGTTTATCAATTTTCGATGGCCGTATTGTACTTTACCATCTTTCTGCTTTGCGACTTTTTCTGCAGCACCGAGAGAAGTGATCACGAAGTGTAAAGGCGATTTCTCTCAAGTTCGCGGCGTTGCTAAGAGCATCCTTGTCAAGCTCCCTCGTACACCGGTAGGTGTAACTTTCTGTTTCCGTGTTAAATGTATGCTTTCTGTCACATTTGCGCAGGTGGATTGAATCAGTGCATGTAGGTGAGTGTTGGTATGTACACAGGATGTGTTATTCTACCTAAGCCCGAATATCCATATGTTTCTTTGGTCATTGCAGATAACGGTGCCTCTTGGCGGCGCAAAGGTGACCCCGGCTGTCACAGAGGTTTTCGTCCGCGCCCGACGAATCGCTGAGAAGGAAAGCTCGCGTGTTGGGATGCAGCATATTTTCCTTGCTCTTCTTTACTCCCCCACATTTTATAAGATACTTGTCAACAGCGGATGCGACATCGAGCTGTTCAAAGAGTGAGAGAAAACCCCATAAACCCTAGTCGTTGCTGTACAAGTCGAGTGTCGTTTAGATGCTGCATGGCTCTTGCCGCCTCCTTGTATATTTCAGGTGTACATTTCAGGTTTAGGTTTTGAAGCTCGGCCTTAGAGTTTTAGGGCGCTAGCGTCTAGGATTTGTGTGGGTGCTCATAGGGAATTGGCTCTTGCATACAAAAACACCCCTATGCCCAACACCACAGGCAATACTGAGCAGGTCGGTAAGGATTTCGATTTGTCGCAATACGGAGAAGATCTAACGGAGAAAGCAAGAAAGGGAAAGCTGCAGCCTGTTGTTGGCCGGCAAGACGAAATCGATCGTATTGCACAGGTAGGGTGTATTTAAGGTTTGGGGTTAAGTTGACACCGAGGGTACAACACAATTTGTGGGAGAGAGAATCCCCGGATACAGCAATTGAACACAAATATTTATCATACGCTTGGGTGTTTTGGGGCCTACCTAATAAATCTACAATTTAAAACACCTTATGTACAATTCAAAACACTTGAGTGTTTATGTTTGTGAGCATGTTCAGATCCTAAGCCGCTTGACGACGAAAGCCCCACTGCTTATCGGAGAGCCTGGCGTGGGAAAGACTGCTGTTATTGAGGGTCTCGCCCAGCGCATCGTTGAGGTCTGCAAGGGGTTAGGGTTTTTATGTGCAAGAGCTAACTCCCTATGAGCACTGACACAAATTTTAGAGGCCACACACGAAAACTCAAAGGGTGAATGTCAAAATTCTAAACGAAATATTAAGTATCTGGTCTGTCTGGCAATATGTGGAAAGCGAGAGTCCGGCGTCTGAGAAACTGCCTTCATGGAACCGCTCTTCCATTGTTTCATTGAGACGTAAAGGGGTGTAGGGTGCATTTAGATTGCAGACAGAAGGTAGAAGCAACGGGTGAATGGCCGTTGTCGACGTCTGCCTGTGGTTCGCGTTTAGGGTGCCGTGCCGAAAGGTCTTCGCGGGCGCCGCATATTCTCTTTGGACTTGCTGAATCTTTCAGCCGGTACTTCGCTGCGCGGAGAATTCGAAATAAGAATGAAGGAGATAATTGCATATCTTCAGAGACACAAGAAAGACGTCATTCTATTTGTTGACGAGATACACACACTAGTTGGTGCTGGCAAAACTGCCGGGTCTTCTGATGCGACGCAAATTCTCAAGGTTCCACTCGCCAGGGGGGAGATTGTGTAAGTGCTTAAACTTACCAGTGGTCACACCAGCGACTGTGTAAGGATGCTTAGACGTGGCCAACAGTCACACCAGCGAGGACAGTCTGATGCAAGCAGCGACAGTACAACTAACAATTGCAAAGTTGAACGGCTGTATTCATATTCGTCTTGTTTCCGCGCGTTTTCCCGCCTCAGCCTGGTTGGTGCGACTACCCTGGAGGAGTACAAGTTGCACATTGAAAAGGATGCGGCTTTCTGCCGTCGATTCCAAAATATTGTGGTCGAGGCCCCGCAAAAGGACAAAGCCATCTGTAAGTCTCTCTAAACTGCTAGTTGCTGGGTATATGCAGAAGCGCTGCTTCCCTTATCTTAATGAACCATCATAAACTCTCATACAAATATAAACCTTAAACCCTAATGAACCTTTATAAACATCAATAAACCCTCCGAAAGTTTCATCTGTAAACACGGTGGGGAGGGGGTCTGCATGTGTGACGGCGAGATTTCTGTTTATTCTGGGTTGCCCTTGCTGTTGTTAGTGTTGTTGCTTGATGGGTATGTGGTAGGCGCTTTATATATTGTCGGTGTTGTTTGTTTCTTGCTTCTTCAGCGATCTTGCTGAAGGTAAAGCACCACTACGAGCACTTCCACACCGTACAAATCTCGGAGGAAGTGATCGAGCAGATCGTGAACATGAGCGACCAATACGTAAAGCAACGCTCCTTCCCGGACAAGGCCTTGGACTTGCTGGATGAGTCTTGCTCTTGGAAGAAGGTTTCCTACAACAAGAAAATCGCTTTGCTGAAAAAGCAAATCGCGGAAGCAAAGAAAAAAGGTTCCGAAGTTGTACGTTCCTACCACTTGAACAGATTTGCTCTTCCGCATCGTTTCTGTGTTTTCCTTACTCCCTTGCACTGGCACTCTTCCGTCCCGACATGTGTCTCTGCCGGCCTTCATCTGCCTCACACTGTTTCTCTCAGACCCTCGAAGAGCTGGAGGCCTTAAAAGATGAGCTTGCACAGCAAGAGGCTATGACTGCCGTAAGTGGCTCGAGCTGCGTCAACAGACAACACCAATCGCAACACCAGGATTCTCGATCCCGTCTGTTTTATACACATCATGATTCCTGCAGAGGAACTGATTGATTTGGTGTGTTTCAGGGAGGGAAGAGGCTGGAGCTTACCGTTCAAGACGTAGCACACGTCCTCAGCATCTGGACGGGCATTCCCATGGGCAAAATGACAGAAGACGAGGTCTCGCGTGTGCTCCGTCTGGCTGATATCCTCTCTCTCGTGAGCCACAAAGCAGCTCCCAACTACCACTGAGTGCTTTAACGCTTAGGATTTAGGGTTTAGAGTTTATTCTCTCTCCCTGCGCCCATTCGCTCTGTTTCTCTGCCTTTTCACGCTTGTTACTGTCTGCCATATTTTCGTGTTCTCCGCAGAGAGTGGTGGGACAGTACCAAGCCGTGAAAGCCGTATCCGATGCGCTAGCAATTCAACGCGCTGGCCTCAGCCCCAAGAACAAGCCCCTAGGCACCTTTATGTTCCTCGGATCGTCTGGTGCGCACTGAACCCCCACGTACACGCTGAGCTTCTGTCTTGTGTAATAGATCGATTTAAGAGATATTATTGCTTGGCTGTGTTGCGGCGATGGTTGCTCGATTTTTTCTTTTAGGTGTTGGTAAGACTGAGCTTGCGAAGGCAGTTGCCGAAGAGATGTTTGAGTCTGAGAAGAACCTGATTCGTCTGGACATGGTGGAGTACCAAGAAGCGCACAGCATTTCACGTCTCATTGGCCCCCCACCTGGGTACATGGGCAACGATGAAGGTGGTCAGCTAACCGAGGCCGTCAGGCAGAAACCACACAGTGTCGTTCTCTTTGACGAAGTTGAAAACGCACACAAGAACCTTTGGTCTCTTCTTCTGCCCGTATGTCCTCCCCTGCTCACCGGCTTCCACTTTGTTTTTGTACTTGATGGCCGTTCCTCGCTTAGCTCTCTTTATCCCTTAGCTGTCAATTGTTGACAGAGGAGTGGGGAGAGGAGCATCACGGGTAGGAGATGTTTGCTTTGGCATTTTCTATTTGGTTTTGGTTGCGTCCAGATGTTGGACGAGGGAAGTCTTTCTGACTCCAAGGGGAACCGCGTGGACTTTACGAACTGTCTTATTATCCTGACTTCAAACATCGGCCAGCAGTATATCCTCGAGGGCTACAAAGAGGCACGTGCGCTCTCATCCGGTAACGAGAAAGAAGCTTCCAAGCCGGAGGAAGCTGGCACGGCCTCTCCGGCCTTCAAAGGCACAGGAAAGTCGCCGAGCGATGTACTCAGACGCATGCGTCAGAAGGTGCTTAAGGAAGTATTCGGATATTTCAAGCCCCAAGTTGTGGGGCGGATGAGCGAAATCATCGTAAGCCGCTAATAGCCTTTTGTACATAATTGACCCTTGCACGTCAACACGCACGTATGTGCATATGTTCATGCAAATTTATATGTTTATGGTATATATATGTTTTGTTTTATTTGTATATTTATATACTTACACGCATTGATATGTATATCTATCTTTATCTGTGTATATCTATATATGTGTATGTATGTGTATGTATATATGTATGTATACACTATATATTTGTATGTGTACAGATCTCTATTTCTTGCTAAGAATGCTTATGCTCGTAGACTTCTACAGATTTCTACTTCTATCCATTTTTTTGTATTTTCAGATTTTCGAACCCTTGAACGACGCAGCCATGAAGGGCGTCCTCGGCCTCAAGCTTTCTGCCCTTACGAAGAGTTTAGCAAGCAAAGGAGTCGACTTCAAGGTTTCATCCTCCGCGATGAATTACATTTTGGAACGCGCATGGTCCCATAAATACGGCGGTCGCCGCATGGGAAAGTGAGTTCCCGAGGTCACCCAAGCTGCTGGTTTGTTGGTTTCTACTGATACTGATGTTTTGTGTCTCATGCGTAGTAATGTCTTTTTTCTGTAATTTACGCTTACAGAATGCCTATTCTGTGTGTTTGTGGCGTACTGTCCCAGATACCTCGAACAATACATCAAGCCCAAGCTGGCTCCTCTCCTTATTTCGGGAAAGCTCAAAAGAGGCGACCGGGGTGTTTTGGCGCGGTCTAACACAGATCCGAACCAACTCAACCTGATTGTAAGTGCCCTTTAATAATTCCTGTGCAAACCAAAGGTCACGTGTACATATACATCCTATGTATACCTCTCCGTACATATACATCCTTTGTGTAACTCTCGATATGCGTGCTTCATATGCATTTTACCTTTCTCATATGCATGCGTAAGTGTGATTTGGTCGAAAGCCGTAAGTAGCACAGCTTCGAAGTGCAAGGCTTCTCACTTGGCACGTGGCATTTGATCAACGGAACACCTTGCGGCTTCCTGACGCAGGTGTGCGAACTGGATGAGAATGGCGTGTGCAAGGCGGGCACCAAATATGGCGTGAAGCTCGTGACTCAGGAAGCAAAGGCCCAGAATGGAGACGAAGAGGAGGAACCCATGGAATAGGAAAACAAGGTGCGAAGAAGATAATTATGCGGTGCACTTCTATTTGCCAGAGCCTTACGTATTCTTTATTTTTGTCATCTACGCAGAAGACTAAGCTTGGTTGTTTTTACTCTGGATTAAACCTACGGGCTGCTTGACCACGTCGCTGATCAACGCCGTGTGCCCAGTGCATTCCAGAGCTAACGACAAGCCAGACAACGGCATGTTATTGTTGATGATGGCTTGGAAATGTAACTGTGGGGAGCGGTATCCCCAGAATTGTGGGGATTTTTTTCAGCACTTGGCTACTGAGGGGAAGCCATTCAAGCAGGAAATGATTTGGCCAAGGTGTTTCTGTGCTTCAAGTAGGCCGAATAATACAGGGCTACTAGAGGCACAACGGCTAGCATTCGTCAGCCATACAATAGACGATTGCTACAGGACAACAGATATTCGATGTCCTCTGCATTTCGATAACAACATGCCATCCATCTGCTTAGCACGAGGTTGTGTGGCCCTGAACTCATCAGGCGCAGACTTTGGAGGTCTGAGGCTGAACAGTTGCGAGACGTTGTGCTTTCCTGGGGGGAGTCTCAAGCACCTCCAGCCCCAGTTCTGCAGGCTCGCAACGCTGGTAATATCAAACCCTAAGCGTCTTGTGTGTTTTGTTTCTGCCTGGAGTGACAAGCGCCGCACCATCTAGGCAGTGGTAGTACAACGCAACGCCGTCAGACAACTGTCTGTATCACTTCAAATGGCCTGTGGTTGCGATAGGCAGCGATTGTGTGTCGTTGTATTTCGAGACCTCACTGTTTCTCAGCAATTCCTCTCCCAAACCTCTTTCACCTGTGGCTTTGGAGCGTAAGGACTGTTTCTGTTCTGGTGTGCGTGCCTCGGCAAAGCACACTTTGCTTCGCCGCAGCTCTGGTTGTACGCAAAGACCGTTTTTTTTAGGCTAGAAACAAGAATGGCCTGGAAACAAATATAACATAATGCACTGATTTCACTTCTGTGGGACAAAATAGCTTTTTAGCACCGAACTAATAATACCGGTCCCTTAGGTGAAGTTCATCAAACCCGTTGGCTCTGAACCGTGTATGCTATGGGTTTAGTCGTCGCTTGTAGGCCGCTGAGAAGGCACGCCACAAGCCAGCCCACTCCACAGAACAGCTTCAGAGAGAATGGACGGAACTCAACAGCAGAAAGAATTGAGTGCTCGACAGAGCTGAGCAGGAAGGCTTCGATAGCGCTGAAATCGATACATCAGCATACCTCGTTGTTTTGCCCGCTCATCCTCAGAGCTCAGGGCTAATACTTGGATCCCAGTGTTCAGATATATTTAGAAAGTCTCTTTTATCTGTGGCTGCGGTTGTTCTTACTTGTGCATTTCTTCCTCTGTTTACGGAAAAGAAAGACGTGCAAGCCTGTCCTTAATTAGCTCTGGCTCCGAGCAGTCGTAGGAATTTCCCTGGCTCTTAAAGTGTTGGCTGTGATGCCCTCTTTGCTGAATGCTTTACTTCGAGCTGAGCTGAGAACGCAAGTGTCTCTTAGTTTACTTTCCCCTCACTTTTATGTTCCACTCTGTTCGCCTTAGCTTCCTGATGGCGGAGGAGTGGACATGTCTAAAAAGCATCAGAAAGAGACGTAGGAAGGAGCTGACTTACTTACAAGCCCTTCCGTGTCGCGTGCAATTCGGTCCTTGCAAGATTGTTCGTCCACGCGCAAAGCGGCCACCAAGCTGCCAGCAAAAACGCAACTGAAGGCGCAAACAGAAGACCTCCTTACCTCAGCATTTGTTTGATTCAGATGCTGGGTTGCGAAGCTGGGACTCAACTAGTGTCAAGTGTTCGGTTGCCCATTCCCAACGGCTCTAGGGTGACTAGGGTGATGGTTCAGAAATGCGGCGACTTGACAAGAATAGATCATGTGGTGCTCAAGGGCGAGAAAGCGGTGCAATGCAAAGTCATTCTCGGCCTACAGGCGATGGGTGTTGACGCGCTTAAGATTCCGAAGGAACAGCGAGAGGCAGCAGCTCTTTTGTAAGCACACACTTTGCCAGCTTTGTGCAGCACGGCAATATGCAAAGGAGTTGGCTTTCTGCCCAGAGTCTAGGGCACAGCACCGCATATACAAAGAACGCTACCTCACTAAATGATGCGCTGAGCAAATGGCGAGAGTCCTTGGCCAGTTTTGTACTGCAGGACAATACAGAGAGTAGTTGGTTATGCGTCTACCTAGCAAATATCGCTTCATAGGGGCGCATTAAAGTAAGGACAGTCCCAGCTGTCTTCGCGTCGCAGCATACTGATTTGTGGCTCAACAGCTGATCTAGGGTTGAGCGCTTCGAATTCTACATATAATTCTGCCGGGAGTTGTCTTGGACAATCCATGCATTTACGAGAGGGTGTTCCGCGGGGTTCCACGAACCTTGGCCTAAATTACTTGAGGCAAACCATTCCATCTTCAAAATCTGTGGACGCACAACTGTTCATCGTGTCCGGTATATTTAAGCTTAAACATGCGGCGCCGGAGAAGCTGCGCATTTGTTTGGGAAAATTGTTTCCCGGCTGAACAGCGGCACGATGGCGCTAATAGCTTGTTTCCCCGATGTCACGAAGAAGTCAGTCACCCATAAGAATGCATCAAAGGGGGCCGGCTCCTCGAAAAAAAAGGCATAATCTTACTATGCTTCAAATGCACGTCGACCTCGTCACGCTGCCAGTAGCACTTGGAAAAGCCTTCTGCATACATATCCCTTTGCCCCAGGCCTGCGCACGTACACAGTGCTCTCACAAGCCTCGCAGCTCAACAATATACTAAACTACAGAATGTCGGTAAGGAGCTGATCCGGCCGTCTGGTATTTTTTGCATGGAGGAGAGGACCATGCCAGTGGTGTTGTCTGCGCCGAGGTCAACCACTGACTTTGCAGCTGACATGCACCAGGTGCAGACAAGATATGTCTCGAAGAAAAAACCTCCAGTTGTAAGGTCCTCCGTACTGTTGTTGGCAGGAACTCCAAGATCAGTATCTCATCAAGCGGTCCAATTCCCACTGCCCACTTCAGCTCCTCGGAGTGAGCACAGAGACGCAAGACAGCATGGCATCTCCTGCATCAATAAAATAGGCGGCGCTCTGCACAGCGTAACAGCTCAGCTGCTCCCATAAGGTCGAAGGCAGTGCTCAGGACGTATCGCAGCAAGGAAAGCCCCGATAGCATTGCTTCCTCATTTTCAATGGCCTCTTACGTTACCATTGGCATATTGCAAAGAGTGTGGACACAAGTTACACTAACTAACGTGACCGTGGAAAGGAGAGTGGTGAGTTCGTCGTACTCTCTCCAGATTGCGTCCGTCAGAAGAAGCACGCCAACACGAAGGCCATCGGCCATGCCACCAACAAAGCTGGTAAGCAATGACCAGTTGTACCCTGTCTGTTTGGCTGGAACATTGAGGATCAAGAGGGAGGAGATAAATTAAAAGAAATAGCATACAATGGTGCAATCAAAAGGAGTGCTTTCAGTTTCTGTGTATGCTGTGGTCTCATGGGCGAAACCAATTTTAAAAATCGACTTAAATATCTCAAGACACATGCGGCCCACTCAACTGACATTTGAGGAGATGCTCAGTTGTTGCTTAGGGTCTGCGTCTGCTCAAAGCTTTGAAGCCGGTAGATGAGAAAGCTCTTCACCATCGACGATCCACCGTTCAGCCGATTATAGGTGGCTTCGTGGAGACACAAAAAGCACAATTCTTTATGACGGGAACTTTTTCTCATCCCGATCCTGTGGGGAGGAGAGCTGAGGCGGTGCTACAGCTCCCGGTGCCACCCAAGAGAAGCGTATTCAGTGAAGAGTCGAAAGGCATTCTGCGACATCGCGGGCTTCAGACGGCGATACCCGCCTCGTGTGCTGATTGTCTTGGAAGCCATATAGTAAGAATTTGAGACGGTGGAGAAGAGAAACGCGACCATCACACTGATAAGCGAACACCTGGATCAACATGTGCATTGTCAGAAAACTTATTGCAGTTGGATCCTAGCTGGCCTAACCTACAAACAAGAGGAAGTGCGTCCAAATACCACAAAGCAGAATTTTTCTTTATTATTTACCTTATTCGGCATAATGCGCATGCGCAACTGTCTCGCTATGTGAGTAATTCATGGCACCTTGATTGAGGTGAATAGGTGCACAAAAATGTATCTTTTCAAAACGAGAAAGGACTGTTTCTGCCCATGGCGTAGCATTATAACTCGGCGGAACTCAACGGATGGAATGCCCCAATTAATGCGGGATAGGGAAATCGAAAATAAGCCAGTAGACCAACCGCGCGAAGAGTGGCCATCCTGTTTAACTGTAAGACACATTGACATGTTTCCTCTTGACGTGAAAAGAAATGAGCTTTTCCTGAAATTCTAAGGCGGCGACCTACAAGTACGGGACGAGCCTGTAGAAATATAAGCTTGTGGCTCGTTTCTCATTCTGTCTGCGGGGCCTAACCTTGCCATACACAAGCTGGGATATAAGCTTGTGGCTCGTTTCTCATTCTGTCTGCGGGGCCTAACCTTGCCATACACAAGCTGGGGCTGATACGAACAATAATCTTTTTTATGTTTTGCAAATTATGCTTGTTTCCCTTGTGCCAAAAAGGGCGCCGTTGTCTTTCGGCGAGTGCGTGTCGATGAAGGAACTAAGTTACACTTCACCAAAGTAATGTTACAAATACGACCAGCCCTCACCTGCAGTCAAATATGAGATGGCCGTTGACACTGTGAGACATCTCTGGGCATCACTGAGGCTCTGTGGAAGCAGTGCCCCGAGTGCAGGGAGCGCCTCAAGGATTATCAGAAGGTTGGAGTCCATGGTTAGCTGCGGCACACAGAGACAACCGAAATGTAAGTCTCAGGCCATGAACAGCCCGCAGATTGTGCAACGATCCTCTTGCCTTTTCGTCGAGCCACGCCGGATGAATGGATGGATGCAATGAGCAGGTGCTTTCCTTGTGGAGGCCTCGTGTGAGCAATCGCAAAAAGAGATTCTCGGAGAATTCTTTGTCTCGGCTCT
>JRZD01000024.1:0-29410 GCA_000826945.1 Eimeria nieschulzi
CTGAAGCCTAAAAAAGATAAATTTAAGATGTTAAGACAATTAAATAAAGACAATTAAAAAAATATATTTTAAAACAACTTCATCTATATCTTAGACTTGGGCATATGCACCCGTAACACGCCCTTCTCTTAGGCCTCAGACTCTCTTTTCACCCCAATGAGGTCTCTATCCACAAGGCCTAGATAAGGTGAAAAAGACACTTGAAATAAAACGAAAAGTTTCCACAGGGTTCTTCTAGATACGCAATTACACAATGCGGGTTGAGATCAGAACATTTTTACAGCAAAATTCACTCTAAAAGTTCTCTCTCGCTGCTGAGGCCAAGGCCCGTACAACTGGCCTTGATCCCGCACCCATACCCTGAGGCTTAGGGCCTTTTGCCTTGGGCCTTAAGCCTTAGGGCCTTAAGGCGTAGGGCCTTCAGGCTCAAGGCCTTTTGCCTTGGGCCTTAAGGCCTGACCTCATGGCCTTGGCCTTATGAGTGCCGGTCCTTAGGCGTCGATCCCAAATGTCCCTGAAGTTTCACTTCAAGGATTATTTGCTTACTCGTACCTCTGTGTTTATCTCGCACAGAAGACAACTCCCTTTTGATTGATTTTAATTAAGTGTTCATCTAGCTAACTTAGCTCCCCTGAGTTGATCTCGAGCTGTACAGACACTCAGCACCGACTGCAGAGGCTAGGGTAATCTGAAAAATCTCATAAAGGGTTTAACAGCCCAGAAAAAAAAGAAAATGTCTGCTGAGGCCACCAGGCCGACGAGAAAAAGACTTGCACTTCCACAGCTAGCTGACACAAACACAAACACATTCCTCGGCCTTGCTGAATGCAGATAAAGCCACAACTCACATGTGAAGAAAAGGAGGCCAGCTATTTGAATTGTGTTTCCGGATGTCTGCGTCCCCAAAGTCTTAGCTAGTTGCACCTTGGCCGCATCAAGTTGCCACTTGGCTGTGCTCAGGTCGGCATTGCCTCAAAGAGGCGAGACTAAAAAGCAAAAATATTCATAAAGCTAAGTATTTTTAAGTTAATGGTTTTTTTAGTACTTATGGCCTGTAAGAAGCAGACGCCAAAGCACGCCAGGACAGGTTCCCGTGCACACCCAAGAGCGATGCAAGAGGCTCAACTCGAAGGGAGCAGCTAACAAATGGAGAAAACAATTGCAACATTTTTACGCGCAAAAATATTAATTAAAAGTCTTTTCATAAATCCGTTTGTTGCGGCTGATATGCTTTTCAGAGGTGTTACAGCGAAAAGACACTAGCGGTGTGCATGGATTGTACATCGAAATGCTTCAACGGCATTGAACTAGCATGAAAATGCCATTTCTTTATAAAAATTAATTTAAAAATTAAAAAGCTGTATAAATTGATGGTAGATCGCCAGCAAATCAGTCTGACTAGCGACTATCGAAGGTTGTCTACAAGTCGCTACCGATAAGCTAGATCTGTCTCCGTGTGAAGCCGTTTCCTTCTCCTCAATAGACCTTTTTGTTCCACACAAATGTTTTATTAAAATATATATTATTTACTGATTTTTACAGTAGTTCCAACTGATCCTTAAAGTCAGTCGCAGACCACTGGTTAGCTTCGTTCCTTGGGTGTATCTACTCCTGCTGAGACGCACTTGGCGATCCGGTTTGACTTGTTCTTGACTTACCCCAACAGATATTTCTTCATTTTTTAAGGTGTTTAAAATAAGGGATCGTTTTTCTGCCGAAGTTTTTGGAGGTTTTTGCAGCTCTAGAAGCAGCTCTAAGAGTTGTTTCTTTTCATAGTTCGCTGTCTTTCTCCTCTCTCTATTTTCAAAGATGCTTCTCCATTTAGCCGTAAATGCGGCAGCCTTGGCTGCAGCATTTGCATATACCTCCGATCAAGTAGTAGCGACAGCTCAAACGGAACCCGAAGAAAATTTCCTTTCTGCTGACCCATCAACTGAGTCCGTGCTAGAGGTGTCTGCCAACGAGCAAGGTCCCTTTACCGCCCATTTTATACACAAAGAGTTTGTTCAGGAGATTACAAGCCCGAATTTCGCTCCTTGCATTATATCTACTTCCCACTGGGACGCGTGTGGTTTCAGAGGCAAGAACTACCCTCGCGGGGGTTTGCACTGCCCCAAAAATTTATGCTGCAGCAATGTAGCCATGAATAATTGGCAAATAGGTGGGTGGTGTAACGAAGGCTTTTTTTATTGTGCATTCGCTGGTACCTCTTATGATGCGGGTTACTCTTTTGGTTCCTGCAACTGCAAGAGCCAAGGCCGACATTGCCCAAGCAACTCCACCTGCCTGGAAGGCAGATACAAGGGCGTAACTTTTCCCTACTGCAAGTGCAATTCTGGGTTTACGCCAAGAAAAGATGGGGTGTGTATACGAAATCCAACAACCACAACCACAACAACAACAACTACAACTACAACAACAACCACACGAAAACCGACTTCATGTAATGTAGACGACTGCAGGCCAGGCTTCTGCCGGGAGCTTGACAAGATGATTCGCTGCCAGTGCCTAGGGGGTTTTGTCGTGGAGACTACGGGTAAAGGAGATATCTGCAAAAAAAAATAAGTACCAAATAAGAAAGGGGCTATGTTGTTCTAGTAAAAGGGGGGGACCACACAGGCGTCTTATTCGTCCTCTACGCAGCGTCAATGACTCGTGCCGTTTCGCATCTGTACATTCGAAAGATGCAAATCCCAGTAGTGATATCAATAACACAGCCGTCCTTTCCGTACAGCTCGTTTACGTTTTTATTTAGACTGTGTAACTGTGCGCGTTTAGGGTGTTTGGCGGGTCGTATGAACCAGTAACTAACCAGACCGCTGTAAAGACATTTCTCATTCAACGCGACGAGATGAAACATAACAACAAAAGCTTCTTAGAGGCAGAAAAATCGCACACTTCTTTATTCAGAGTACTTTGTTGTTTTCTAGGATGTCGTTGCAGCGCCCTAGCCAAGGAGAGCAGGACTAGCATTTAGGAACGGGAACTATTACACTTACGGATATGTAGTTTTCCCTAGTGTTAGAAGCGCACGTACACCACGCAAATAATTAAGGTGTATAGACAGGAAGTAGTCAACGGGGGTCTGGTAGATGCACAGTCTAATGTATTTCAACGAGTGACGTGGTATACGGCAATAGGACGGCAGCGTTTTGAGTGCATGTTGTGGTGTATGTACAGCAGAGGTGAATTTGAATACATATCTGCTTTGCGGATGATTCTCGGCAGTTTCTGCAGTTGCACTGCGTACTTTGTAAATAAATACATGCGTAGAGCGACAAACACAAATCTGCCCATGGAAGCTCGGAGATGACCACTGGTCCCGAGTGTATTCTCATCTTGCTGTATTTCCTTGGCATTGCAGGCGCAGACAGCGCCCAATAAGTGCCGTAATGAACGCCATAAATGATCACAGAGTAGTGGAATGGTTGTTGCTAGTTATGCCTGAATTTGTGAGGAGCAGTGCTGGTGTCTCTACATCGATGGGTTCTTCAGGTGCATTTCGCTGGCCCTGGCCCACCCCCCTAGCCGCATCTCCTGAGCGTGCCACGGCAAGTTACGATATGCAGATGTTTGTCGCTTCTTGTCTCTGGCCAGAGGCCTCAGTACAAATTAAACACTGAACGATGTCTTCTGACTATCGTGCTTTTCGACCCAAAAAGTCCATTTTCCATATTTCCCCGGATGCGAAAATTTTAGTTCAAATAAACTTACAATAAGAGACGCATTTTGTCGTGAGGGAGAACATTCTTTGCTGTAGAGCTCAGAAAAGAAGTGTGCCTAGTAGCTCTTTTGACCTGCAGCAAGGTTACTACTTCCGAGTGTCTGTACACCTCGGCAGCCGTGTATGTATGTGCGATGCTCATATCTGAGCCAGTGTGGTTGCCTTGGGTGTTTCTTACGGCTGTTCAACACCGCTGAGGGACTTCTCAGGGTTTATTCCTCACTCCGAAGTGTCTTATGCCAAGGCGCCCCTGCCAACCCGCACGTGCAATCGCGTGTACGTACAGCCCAAAAAGCACCCGAATAAGGAAGCCCCACATCGTGCCGCATGCGTTTGCTGGAAATGGCAGTACGAGCCACCTCAATCATAAACCTTAAGGCCTTAGGAAAGCTGAGCTTTCTATGGCAGTCTTTCAGTTTGGCTCGCAATAAGACGACTAGAGTGTACGTACAGCTGGCTCTGAAAGCTGCAGCGTTCCCTTCAGGCAGCCGCCATTTTCTTTACTTTTTTGATGATCATAATGTTGTCTTTTTCCCTTAGCACTCGCTCGCTTGTCTTTCGCCTTCGTCCCAGCAGTTCAACTGCTTCGGAAAGAAATGGCTTACAAACGGGTATGTAAGTTGCGTTTCTCTAACGGGCGAGGGTTGGGGTGTCTAGACAGTGCAGCAAAAATGGCCAAGTATAAATGAGTTTTTAGAACTACCTCCTTTCAGACACATTTTCACATAGTGCAGATTTAAAAGAAAGAAAGATTAATAGTTAATTAACAATTAAAAAATACTTGAAAAATACTAGTGACAACGCCTCTTCCATCGGGAAAAATCTGTACGTGCCCAGGAAGGGCCTAAAAGGGAAAAATAAACACTATATAATAAAAACTGTCTACTAAAAATAGTATAACAAACATTTTTGATGGGTTTAAAAAGTCTCATTCACCCCGTGCTCTCCTCTATCTGTGTACGTACAGGTGCGTGGGGAGGCGCTTCTGCCTCTCCCTCCGCCAGGGTGCCGACAGCCACAAAGAAAGGGCTTAATAAACTCGGCTTGTTGTATTTAAGGGGCCCCTGGGGGCCCCCTGTGGCCGCCCCCTCCCAACGAAACACTTCCCCCCCAGCAGCCCGTAAAATGGCGTGAGGGGCGCATGTATCCCATTCGCTGCACAGAGCAAAACGAGGATAAATATCGGCATCGCCGCTGGCCACTCGCAGGAACTTCAGAGATGAACTGCGGCAATTAAAACAAACAAATTGGGAGAGAGACGCATTACACACATAACACAATTTTAGAAACCAAGCTTCAAGCTTCCAACGTACGCGGCATAGAGAAAAAGCTGTAGTGTATGTACAGTTAAAAGTGTGTTTATTGCTACTCTTCAACCAAAGGTGAAGAACAGGCGGAGCAAGAGACTAGACTCCCCCCACCGAGGTTAAAAACAAGTCGAAAAAGAAGTATATCTGTTGATGTAAATGGAAGGAGCAGCACTCACCCAGCTTTAACAAGGGAAGGCTGCTGCAGCCTCGCAATAAATTGTTTTGTGTCTGCAGAATTATGCGAAGAAGAGGTGATGACCTTCAATCCCAAGTCGTTCCATTTAAATATTTTACATTTAATTGAATAAAGTAGTTCGCTATTTCCTTGCAGCCGCCAGGCGCCACCCAAAACTTCTCCGCCCAAGTAAATTAGGCCTTCGACTGGCGACGCAACAACCCCGAAGATGGGAATACCTCTCCGACACAAACCCACATTAACTGCAAATTCCCCGCTTCTTTTTAAAAACTCCTTCGTTCCATCCAGAGGGTCCACTAGCCACACAAAGTCAGCAGAGCTGCGCTGGGCGTGGGATGCATGAGCACTTTCCTCAGATACCAACAGACAGGATGGGCATAGCGATCCTAATCCCTCTAGCAATATCTGCGGCAAACCGCGACAGGAGCAAACAGAAGTCGAACGAGTTCAATACAATATAAAAGCAAGTTATATTAAAAAGGGCCCATGTCTTGCTTATCTTGTGTTGTTCTTTAGCAACCAAAACCCTTAACAAGGAAAGCTAGACTTGCCTTGTTGGAGTCCAAGTCCGCCTTTGTAAGGGGCTCGGAGCCGTCCTTATGCTGAAGATTCCACTCCCCTTCGGGCTGTCTGTACACCTCAAGAACGGCTTCACAAGCCTTTTTGACCAACGCCACAATATCGCTCACTTTTACTTTTTCTCCATTTCCCACTTCAATTGGGGGAAGCTCAGAGCAGAGCCGGGGCCCTGCGCCCTCCTCTGGCGAAATTCTCTTCATAATTTCCTAAAAGTATTTAGCCTTACGAATATATATATCTACCATTTGAAAGACATCCAGAGAAAGTCCACGCGGTGATCGAAATGAGTAGGGGCAGCAGATATGACATTCTGTGCATGCAAAGGGCCGCAAATTTAAGAAATAAATTTACATTTTTGTTGGAATGGCTGGCTGCTGAGAAGGAGCTGTCAGTACACTGCAGAGGCAAGCGACTACTTCAGTCCCAAAGCTAGCAGGGCGAAATATTTAGTATATCTTTTAAAAGTTGTTTTTCCGTTTATAAAAAACGAGAATTTAAACGAAATACAAATGTATTTTGTTGTTTTATTCGCTCTTAAGTACTTCCATCCATTGGGGGTTGCCCAGGTGTGCCGACTCTCCTCGAGTTGTTCCGAGTCTCTGTACACCTCAAACCCGAAAGGCAAAAACCCTCGGTAACCGCAGAAATACATTATTGGGACTTTTAACACTTTTGATTTCACGAGAAGGCAGGCTCTTCGTTTGGATGCCACCTTTGTGCTTGCTCTTTTTCTCAGATAACGAAAGATACTATTTATATAAAAAAATACATGTATATAAATAAATATACATATAGCCACTTTTATTTTTCGTCTATTCATATTTATTTGCATTACTAGGCCTGCTGTTTAAGCGGGAACTGCCATGTGAACAATTCCGTCTCTCGTCATCCGAATGCTATGGCTGGGAGAGCATGGGGTGTACGTACAGCTGCCGCTGCCGTCCTAACAGCGGCAGCATCTGCATTGCTACACAACTATTTTACGCCAACTTGTGAGAAACCGGAAGATGAGCGGCAGGAACTCTCTCAGCCAAATCCACCTGTTTTAAGTACCCATCATCAACAACAGCGCCAACTTGCACACCGTCGAGACACTTTCACTGCCACATCCCAGCAGCAGATTGGCCACGTAGCGGCCCATAAGCCGCAGGAGGGTCCCCCCGGTGCTGAGCCCTCCCTGAAGCTTCAGCCTCGAAGCTGGAACTCTTTAAAAGATTCTTTCGCCGCTTCCGATCCGATTGAAACACACACAGAAAAGAATACTGAGGAAAATGCAGCCCTAGGCCAACGGTGGGCACCGAAATGTCTTACTCGTTCTCATGTAGTGAACGGCTCAACACAAATAGCGAGGAATGAATTAAAATTGTTTGTCGCTGCTATTCCTTTTGCAGGTGCGGAGAGCCAGGCAGCCACTGTCTAGACACCCCGTTAAGGGCAATGTTTTTCGCTTTGCAACGAGAGGAAGAGAAAGCTGCAGCCCGCAGAGCCGACGAGAGCAAATAAAGAGACATTCAATATTTACCTTTTTCCTGGCGGTCTTGAGAGGCACTTGCACGAAAAAGACGGATCAAGTTGAAATTCAACTGCCAAAATACAAAGAAAATACAGCAGCACTATTTGACTAGGAATTACGTGCAGATTCCGTTGGGCTAAAACGAGGGCCTTCCCTTCAAAGAGAAACAATGCAGCAGTTTAAAGATGAGAGTTCAGAGGGAGGGAGAGGGAAAGGAGGAATGTCCGCTTGGGAGGCCTCGGCAGCTGGCTCACATAATTTTACTTGTCTGTTCTGATGCATTTCCGTTTTGTTGGTCTTGATATTTCTCTTGTTCTCTTAACCTATTTATTTAGTATTTATCAACACAATCCAAAAAGTTCTCTCAGGTCCCCCCACATTCGCCAGAGAAGTTCCTGCATAGCAGCTGCCTGCGCCTCTCTCTGAAGTTTCAGCCTCCTCCGCTGCTCCTTGAGGGTTACAACAAAAGAATTAAATAATAGTTTGCTAGGAACATTCTTTTACTGCTTGTCATCTTTTAGTTTGAGCGCCTAAGGGGCAGCTGGCGGTGTGTGAGGAGAGTTTGCTTGCTGCGAAAAGTCTGTCTTCTCTTTGTCCTAAGTGTTCTGGTGTCTGTACAGCTTTTCTTTCTATATCCTCTTTAGTTATTTAATGAGGCATAACAAATAGAGAGGGATAAGGGAGAAGACAATTTTAATTACCTTGTTTGCTGGGAATGGATAATGGCGTGGACTGATGAGAATTCTTTTTCAAATGTCGGTTTGTTTGTTAGCAACCCTCTTTTCTTTTTCTTGGATGAGGTGTTGTGCAAAGTGAACCAATTTCTGTTTTAATACGAATAAATCAAACAAATATACTTTGAAGATAAATGGAATTCTTGCTCTCCCACGGAATAGAGAAACTGCCGGAGGAGAGAAGCTGCAGCAGCAACAGCGACGTAAAACGGCACAGCATCCGGCCTTCGCCGAACTGTTTGAAGTGTAAACTCATTTTACTCATGTTGGAAGGGGGTGTACATACACCTGCTATCCACCTGCACTTTTAAATGTCATTTCAAAATACCCTCGAAATAAAATATTTCATTTATTTCCTTACGCATGAAAACCACGAAATATCAATTTATTAAAAAATGCCTAAAAAGCAAATAAGAACAAGTTGAAAATTCAGCCCTTTGAATTTCGACCGGTGGACGGGTCAGCAGACCTGCATTTTGGTGTTTGCTTTTGCGTAGATTGGCTCAGATTTAAAAACGAGTGGAAAGAGACATTTTATTGCCGCATCTAAAAAGCTCCCCACAAGCTGTGACTCGCTGAATCTTTCTAGCCAACTAAAACACCATGTTTAGAGATTATGTCGGTGTGTCTATACAGCCTGAAAACAACCATGAATACAAGAAGCATGAATACAATATGCACCGGTAGAAGAGTTCGTTTCGGGTGTATGCGGAGCTGTTTGGAGGAGTTTCTTCATTCTTCTCCCCAATGCAACCGACAAAAACATCGATTACACATTTTTTTATGGTTAAAACTTTTAATCATTTTATTTAATTAATTATTCAATTTAATTTGTCTTTATTTTCCCTGAAACTTCGAAGCGATTCCTGCTGGGGGCTGGCTTTGATTTCCCTAGAGAGTTCATTTGTTTTCCAGAGAGGTCAATTGGTGAAAAGAGGCAGAAGAAAACGATTCAATAGAACTGCCCTTGATGGGTCTTCGAGATGCAGATGTGCGTTTCATATGAAATAACTTTGAGGTTTTCTTGTCTTGTGGTCAGAAGTTGAGGAAAAAGCAAATTGATAAAAATGTTTATAAAATAAAACCATTCTATTTAAAATGCTTTTCGATGGACTGCCTTAGTTTGTTGTTTCCGCTGGAGATACACTTCAAACGCCTGCTCCATACGGCAGGAATTAAAACGTCCGAGGGAATCTCACAAAAAGAAGTTATCCAAAGTTCCGAAGAAAATGGCCATTCTATTTCTCTCTAAATTCAGAAAAATCAGAGAAATGAAGAAATCGGTTGCTTCAAGTGTATCTTGAACTGCTAGAGCTTCAGCCGCAGCTCACAAATCTGTGAACCTGCAAGTTGTCTTTTAAAGATGGGGTTGTCGCGAACACAACTGGAATTGTATTCACGCGGTAAATAATAAATATTTTTAATTCCAAGGAAGATGGCGAGGCCAAGGAAAAAAATTTATAATTACTTTCTTAGGGGGCCCCCTATGGGTCTGGCAGCGTTCATAATTTCTGTTAGGGGCCCCCCTACGAGTCGGCAAAAAGTGTTGTGTTATCTGGCGAAGACGAGCCTGGGTTTACCAATTACTAAAATTCCCTCATTCTAAATTAAGCTGAGACCTTTTATGAATGTATTTTCCAGGGAAAAGAATGAAATTACCCGTGAAATCCACTGAATGCCAAAGCAGTACTATGGCATGAAGGCTCTTTATGAACCCACCCTCGTCAGTTCTTCTCTCTGTCTATATTTTTAATCAAACAGAATATCTATTTGTTTTATGGAGAGACAGGATAAATTACACACAGCCTTCTCCTTCTATGGACTCCTCAATCTCTCCCCTCCCTCACGGGGAAGCAGCAAAACATTTTAACGGCAGCGAGGCTCCCTCGTTTGCCTCTTCAGGGAATGTATTGAATGATCTGTGTGAGATAACTCATCATGATTTATCGTCACCATCATCTTGTCATGCTGCTGAGCCCAAGACGGAGCCCGGATTCTTCCCGGGTCTTGTGCTGAAGGCGGAGGGTCGCTTGCGGCTGGCAACAAATTCAATTACTGACGTTTTCGGCACGTTTACTATTCCTTGTCTTTTTATAGGAGGAGGGATTTTGGGGGTTGCTGCTGGAACTGCTTCTTTCAAGACACGAATCCGTTCAATAAACCGCGTTAGCCCCTGCCCCCCCTCTGCCGCCTCGCCAACGACTGAACGTGTAAAAATAACAGGTGTTTCTCCAATTAAGAGCGCAGAGCAGAGAGGAACAACGCAGGGTGTATATACACCTCAGCCAGCCTCCTGGAAAGCGTCGCACGCCTCGTCTGTCCTTGCGTCAGAGCTTTCGAAACGGCGGGAAAACTCATGGAGTTTTGCTGAGCATGAAAACGTTGAATTCAAAAATGGACAGAAACCTCCGTCTGCCGCTGATCTGTTTACTTCCAAGGAACTTGCCGTGTTGTTTCTGCTCCCAGCAGCGACGATCATTTCCGTGTTCGGCAGCTCCTGGCTCATTTTCAAGTACCAATGTGAAATCCCAAATGTACGTTTTCAAAAGGGTGAGACAGAAATTAAATTAAATTAAAAGTTTATTTAAATTGCATGAGCCGTAAATGAGGTAAATTAGAGCTTCTTCGGGGCACATTGTGATCGCTGATGATGCAGTGTATGTACAGCTTGAATCCTGGCAGCTCAGGCTCCATAGGGGTTGGCGCGGTGTTCATTAGTTCATTATTGAGATATGTAATGACTGATTGTTAATCTATTCGTATTGTCTGATCGTCTTGTTTTATAAATTATCAAAAATACGCGAATTTTCCCGGAAAATTTTGTGTGTTTTCCGTGCAGTTTGAACACTTTGTACTTTTAGTGAAATGGCTATTGGGAAACGGAGAATACCCGAAAAAAGCAACGACTCCTCCTGCCAATCCTTCATGCAAACCAGCCGACGGAAAGTAAATAACGACTCGAAATTCACTTTTATGGACAAAAAGCTTCCTTCCCCCACCATTCAATTAAGTACCTACTCTAAATGAGTTCTTCTGTAAACAGCCCGGCTAGTAGGGGAGAAGGAAAATCATTTTTTAAATTTATTACAGCTTTCAGGGCTCCTTCATTTATCGATCTGTCTTGTGTCTTTTGGACCTGTTGCCAAGTCGGCATCAGTTGAACACGCCGAGAAAAATGCAACATGGTTGGTAATTTATTAAAACTTAAACAAAGGATTCAGTCGAGAGACAGAGACAGCCGATCACACCAGCGTCGTTTTCAACAAGACACGTTTCTATGCGTCGGACTGGCCAGCGGTGGTTTCACTGGCTGTCTGAAGAGGTGCTGCTGCTTCCTCCTCCTTCTGCAGTTTTTCGCCTTCGGTCTGTTTTTGTATGAGATTTTCCGTTGCAGCGGCAGCTTCTGCCGCCGCTGCTCTCCGCTTTTGCAGCTGCTGCTGCGCAGCCTCGAAGGCGGCAGCGGCTGCTTCATAACGCTTTTCCATGAATCCTTTGAATGCTTCAGGATCAACTGGTGGGTTTAAAGAGAGCTCCGACATGCATTTGGAAAGGGAGAAGTCCTGAAAAGAATAGAAAAAATCAAATCGAATGGTTTGGAAGCTGTACGTACACTGGGTGGGTAGTGACCAGTGGAGCCTTCGAGGGCTTTTTAAAAGGTATTTTTAGGGTTGCCTGACCTCTGCATCTTCCTCTTGTGTTTCTTTGTGTTTTCTCATGACGAAAAAGCATTTGGACTTGTCTCCTGCTTTGTTTGCTTTTTCATGGAAATCCACTTTGGCGCCAAATGGTATTTTTTCGCTTCCTCCCTTCTTGAAAAATGCATTCGGGTGGTATTCAAGTAAAGCAAGGACGGCTTTTTCAGCTACTGATTCCGGTTTTAATTGTTTTCCTGCCTCTGTCTTTTCCAACAGATCACTCATGCATTTGTGTAAATGATCTACGCTGTTAAATGGAGTTCCAGCTAAGGAAAGAGGCAGAGCAGCCAGCTGCCTTCGAAACTGCTGGAGTTCTTTTTCTCTGCTTACGCGAACCCGGGGAGGCAGCTGAGACGACCGGAAAGACATCGTAAATTACATCAGAAGACAAGTTGAAAATTCCATCCCTAAATTAAAACAAAGAATTTATTTCAGTCATGAATTGTTTCTATTCATTACAATAAGTATATTTTGAAAAGGTGGAGCCACAGACAAACAAAAGAAGCTGCGAACACAAAATAAGGGACTTACGTCTGATTTGCAGCACGCGCGAACGTCTCCTGGCGTCATGAGGGCCAAAGAAGCCTCGTTTCCTTCCACCTGAACGTGCACTGGCTCCTTGAAGAAATCTCTGTCTCCTCTGAACGACCCTAGCCAGACGGTGCATTGCTGTTTGCTGTCTACTCGAGACACGTAGCGAATCTGCACCTGTTGAATTGAAACAAGAAAAAAAGACGTCAGCAGAGAAACGTGAGGAACATGTACTGAAAAGTTATGTATCCATTCAAGTAATGTTTTTATGCTTTCGAATTTTTATATTCAACTATTGAGTTAAGTTCCGTAAAAGCAAATGTCTGGAATTCAAATGACGCGCCTTTTCTGGAAGTTTCGTCCGTAGGGCATCTTTGATGGATTGCCATTTTGCTTCCTCCGGTAAATTGCTTAACCTCACCAAACACCTGAAACAACCGTTAAATGATGGCGAAACGAGGTGTACATACACCCGGCAGCAAGATCGTGCAGGTTCATTCATGAATGCTTCCTACGTGCCATTTTAATACATCAGGAAGAAACGCAGCACTCACCCGACGGCGTGTGGATCGCGGCCAACAGTGTTGTCTTCTTTTCTCTGAACCCCTTTTCTCTCCTTCTTCTTCAGAACCGGCAAAGGACCCTTTCGAACTAGAAATGTGTCCTCTCCATCGTCAGTCCTCACGGTGATTTCCGTGCTGCCATCCAAAGCGTCGATAATTTCTTGCTTCGACGCTTTCAATGCACGGATGCGCGGGCTGCTTAAAACAAAGCTGATGTTAAGTGCAACCTAAATGAAAAACAATAAACAATTCAAAACGCTGCACATAGTTTATCCCCACGTGAATGCCGATGAATTCACGTGAAGAAAAACACAGAAAAGTCTTCTGAAGAAATGACGAAAACTGCAGCTGTACATACACCTGAGAACGAAGCTGATTTTACGTGCAACCTAAATTAAAAACAATAAACAGTAAAAACCACTGCAAAAATTCCCATATGATTACCGATAAATTCTCATTAAAAGAAATGAAGAACACTCTTCAAAAAGACAAAAACTGGAGCTGTACATACAACTAAAAATAGTGGAACGCTCACCCCCTTTCCCTGTTTCTCCGCCTCTTGTATTTTCCCATGAAAGAATGCATCAGTGGCAAGATTAACATCTGAAAGATAATATTCAACTTGACGTTTTAGAGTCGCTTTGAGCTCTTCTGCTGTCATTTCTTCTCTGGACTTTGGGGGTTCGCTGGTCGCCGTGCCGTGGCCACTTCTCTGGCGTTTAGTTGGCCTTTCTTTTTCTTTTTTGTTGCTATGCGAAGGAGAAGACGAATTGTCTGTCTGATTATCTATCGGCCTCTTCGCAGGACCTCCTGCACTACCATCGCCAGCGCTCACTGCAGATGCAGCAACCGGAGTGTTTTCCTCTTCCGCTCCCATTTTAAAAAATGACTGCACGAAACAAAATGTAAATTGAAATAATAGAGCTTCAAATACACCTTGTGGAACATCGAAGAAGAGACTCTCGATGCTCTTGAGCTGGACAGGGGGCCCTGTGGGGCAGTGGGGGGCTAGGCTAATGGCCAGCCCCCCGTGCCACTCGACTGCTTCCATCGGTATAACATTTTCTTTTACTTTCCTTTTAATGTGGATGTACACTTGAATGAATGTTTGAGCGGTATGGTAGCGAAAATATGTCTGTCTTTCTCTCCATCGGATTCGGCTGTGTTCAGGTGTATTCTCTGCCTTGAAGCATGTTAATGTGTATGTTTGCTAAGGCAGTGTTTGCCTGCCTGCTACTATTTAAAATAGCCCGAATTATGGCGTTTAGATGCTTATGAGCAAACGGGTTTAGGTGGATATGTGAGGAGCAGCAGCCTGCATTATGTGTACAGATCTGTGCGTCAGCAACATACAGCAAGTTCCACCTCGGCCGCATCTCCTCAGAGACAAGCGAGTTTGAAAAGAACCGATTGGCAGACGTCTTTGGAAATAAAGTATTTTGTGTTATTACTGTTTGTTTTTGTAGTTAGGGAGTTTAAACTGAGCTGTACATACACCTTGGTAAAACCACATGGTTTTAGCCCTTAAACCCGTACTTCCACTTCACCACGAGGGGCATTGGGTTAGATGTTTCCTCTCAGGTTTTCGGGGAACTTCGTGGCTTACGAACCCAAAGTCTATTTGAAAGAATTCTTTCTTATTTCGTTATAAACGGCATTGAAACCTCCACGAAAGAAACATGAAATTCCACAGCTCAGCAACATCCACCGTGGCGAGTGGCCAATCATTGGCGGATGCAGGAGTCCGCCGGAGCCGAGGCGGGAAATTATCGAAAGAAATTCCAGTGGAATGCATGCGTTGATTGAAACACAGTTGGACTCAAATAAATGTGCTCTGCCCTTTTCCGTATGTCTCCTTTCTTTTGCTCTCTGAGGAGTAGCCAAATGAGCGTCAAAAAGCGGCAAGGGGATGCGGCCACTGTACATACACCCCAATTGCACGATGGACATGGGTGCTTCGAGACGCACAGCCTAAGGAACTCGGCTAGAGCTCGGCATAAAGGCTTGAGCCTTGCACGCACAGATGCCTGGAGACATTTAAGAGAATACTTTTAAATCATGATAATACTAATAAGCAACACTTTACTGTCGAACATACGCATGAATACGGCCGAAGTGCACGCCAGCTGCAGATTGGCGTCATCTTGTTGGCGCTTGGTTCTGTGCTCGCGGCAGCAGTGGGCTCAGAGAGGCACGCGGGAAACATCAGACGTCTTTAAAAAAGAAATGTTTTTAATCTATTGTTTCTTGCTAGCTCTTACGGCCTTAAAGGAGAGCTGAACTACCAGCAGGCTGTACATACACTCCAGTGAGGAGGCAAGACTGCGAACCGCCGGAGATAAATACGACACACAAGGATCTACTTCCTGTGCCAACAAAAACTCGAATTAAAAAATGTTAAACATAAATTAAGGCGAAGCGCATTGCTTTTTACGGGAACATCAGAACTTTCTGGGGACGTTGGAAGGCGGGGAGGCTGAGGTGGGGACGGAGGAAAAAGGTAGTTGATGAGAACTAAAAGCACTTTATCATGCTCCAAATAATAAAGCGAGTAGTATTAATCTATAATTTATTAATGAGAAGTAAAAAATAAAGAAAATTGGCCATAAATTTCTCCCAGCCCTATTTGCTGCGGGGGTACTTGAGCTACTTGCTGCAGGTGCACCGGACTGCATGTGTGCTGTTTGTGTCTTCGCCTTTTCTCTTTGATTGTTTTATCTCTTTTTTATTTATTCCAGCGTTGTCTGAATGGCATATAAGCTTTTCTGGATTTTCTTATAAACGTTGCGCAGTGCACATAGGACGCTCGAGTTGCTTTTACCATCTGTACATACACCTGGAGAGCCTCGGGCTTGTTTGTTCCACACTTTCTTTTTTTTGGAGAGGAAACAAGCAAAGCAGCGATGAGTTATGGGGCGAGGACTGTCTTCCTGCACCACTCTTCCGCCTCCCCTACTCCGTCGAGTGTTCATCTCTGTGTTTTCTCATTTTCAGGTTGTGTATTATTCACCTTGCTTCCTTTCTTTTCCGTTTGAAACGCATTTAGCTGTCTAGACACCGCAGATCCTTTTTGCCCTTTTGGATCAGCTGCAGGATGAACCCTCCAATGCACTTTCTAGTGGGTCTGTGCACCGCGGTGTGCTGTCCCAGCTTCATTCTGGGTGCCAATGAAAGCACTCCGACTGTTTCTGAGCAATTTTCACAGTCACTGATAACTCCTGGCGCGTCTCCAGCTGCTCAGAAGGAATCATCTGGTGTCTGGACGCCGGAAATTCCTTCTCCAGAAAATACACTTGTTTCTGAGACGCTGCCTTCTTCGGACGTCTCCATGCAAGGTGGACATGAGGTAGAGGAATTCAGTGTTTCTAGTGAGGCTTCAAGCGTCTCCTCAGGCCCCAAACTACGGAGATTGAGAGCCGGGAGGACGAGAGATTCACCTGACATACGCGGCAGTCCTCCATGGGGAGCATTGCTCGTGTAAGTACGTGTCTTGTCTTTTCTGGTAATTTGGGTGTATGTACAGTTGATTCGTGCGGAGCTGTTCGGATTCCTAACTCCCTGCTTTTCACTTTTATTTTTGCGAGTGTATATACAGATCATTTGGGGTGACCTGTTAGTCGTCCTCCGTTCCTGCTTCTTGTTCTTTACTATTATTTTAATCGCTAGTTGCCCTGAGTGACATGTTCTTTTCAGTGTCTTCGGATTCTTGATGACGGGAATCGCCATGTGGCGAAAAACGAGTGAACTGTATCACAGCCCGAAGGAAGCGTTGAGGAAAGCAAAGATGCGAATTTTGGGTGCGCATACTGTTGTAGTGGAAGCGTTAGAAAAGAAGGGAAGCAGAAGTGATTTGGCCTAGTATATATGTGTTCTGGTCTTGTCATTCGCTGCTTGTTTCGGGTGTACGTACAGCTGAGTTGTCGGTTTGTTTGGGGCGTCTGCTGTGCACCGCAGGCCAAGTGCCTCCTTCATGGGAGGAGTACGTGCGAAATCTGGCGGTGCTGGACGAGTCGGTTTTTCCGGAGTTGCGTCCCCTCATGCGTCGCTTGGAAAAGAAGTCCGTGGTTGTTATGTCTATCCCCAAACCATCATCCGAACTGGCTTCCTTCCTCCGACTGACGGAACAGCAGAGAAATGAGGGGATTGTGATTAAGGCGAAAGCGACGGCAGGCTGCAGCCCTAAGGAAGCGGCCTTTGAGTTATTTGCGCATTCGAAGCTGGCCGATGGGCTGCCCTTGTCTCTCCCTGCACTTGGGGTGTATAGAGACTTCCACTCCACCACGCTGTATATTGTGACGCCCAGGGCACGCGCAGATGTATCTCTGTATACGCGGAAGATGCCGGAGAAGGTGAAGCTACACCTGGCGTTTGCAGAGATGGTTTACGGGCTTTGGGGCATGCATAAAAGGGGCTGGGTTCATCGAGACATCAAAGGATGCAATTACTTCGTTAGTCAAGATGGCCACGCCCTTTTAGCCGACTTTGAGGGTTTCTGGCGCAACGGAATGCATGCGATTATGTACGGAGACGAAGTGGAAATCATTTTCACTGAACACTATATAGCGCCCGAGTTGACCTTCGATGGAGAACACCAAGTCTTCGATGTTAAGAGCGACGTCTATGCCTTGGGGGTTAGCTTCCAAGAGATGTTGAATTGGATGGGAAACATTCCTGTGCCGCGGAGAGAACAGGCGCAGGACCTGGTGAAACACATGATGGATCCCGATATGAACACGAGATACGACTTGCAACAGTGCATGCGGCATCCTTACTTCGCAGATATTGATTTCAAGCTTGTGGAGGAACGCAAGTACGGAAAAGCTTTTGAAGGGAATTACATAACGCCCTACAAGTTTCTCTGACGGAGGAAATGAATGTCGAGGCTTCTCTTTACGCGGTATTCATAACTAACTGTTAACTTTCGTTTCAATGAACGCGCCAGGGAGGAAAGCTGATTATTGATGGAGAAAAATGGTAATTATTTTGTTTTCTTCATCAAAATTAAGCTAATCTCATGGTGTAGGGGATGTGAAATTGAGAGAAGTGAGCGTTTCGGTAACAATTTCGGGTGTATAGACATTAAAGTCAGTTTACTTTGCACGCTCTGCACCAACCACAATGAAGAACGTCAGCATTTTTCTTTGTTTCTTCATCTGCCGACAATAACACTTCATTTTCACCGGACAGGTTCGATTATTTCATTAATGATAAGGAAATGGATGTCAAAAGGCACACATTTAATGAAGAATGCGGTGCCCGATGCATGCGGGCAGTGACCGCTCTGTCGTTGACTTTCCCCTAACAACCACCATTGAAGTTGAAGCTTTAACTTTGTATTTCGCCATTCCAAATCATTTTTAACAATTAATTAATTAATTATTCACATGTTAAATAACTACTTGATGACGAATTTCCTGGTTTGCACTGCAAGGTGGGAAATACAACAGATGCGGCCACCGCCCGCTGTCTTGGCAAGAGCAGCTAATTGGTCTCCCCCAGGCCGGCCTCTGGATAAAATTCGTCTCTCAGCAGATGGCCCAGCAGCAGGGCCACCACCTTCACATTGACCGAATTTCCTACGAGGGCTGCGCGCTTTCGAAAAGGCAGCGAAGGAGGAAATTTGAACGTCTCTGGAAACCCATGGAGTCTCAGCAGCTCCCGGGAGGAGAAAAAACGCACGACGTCTCCCGCTTGAAGCTGCCGAAAGCGCTCCGTCTCAAGCTTGTGGGGCTGCAGCACTTCTGCTGCTGCCGCTCCCCCTGCAGCAGCAGGAGCAGCACTGGCAGGAGCACCAGCAGCAGTAGAAGTTGCCTGGGCTTTCCCTCGCTTCTCTGCACTTTGCATTAGCAGCAGGGGGCCCCCCGAGTGCAGATTTTGCCCGTAGCCTTTGGTGAAGGTGCCGCATGCCGTGGCATTGGAGCTGACTAGTTCGAGTCGGAATCCATGTGCTCTTTTTGTCTTTGCCGTTCCTCCCCCTCCCTCTGATGTGTCTAAATCCCCATCTGGTTCATTTGCACTCTCTGCATGCGTTTTCTCCGTCTCTTGGGGCTGCGGGCTACCTGGCCGGGGAGAATACAGAAAACGTTTAAGACGGGAATGGGGCACTAAAAGATCTCTCATCTCCTCATCAGAAATTTCACAGTCTAAAAATTCACCTATGGACTGCACAGGGGGAAGAGCCGGTGGGGGCTCCGGTGAGTTCAACAGAGGCGGAGGGATGAGACAGAGTTGCGGCACTTCTCCGTCTGAATTCGGGTGTACACACACCTCAGCATTTTGCTGTGCTTGGCGAGTGGCAAGGCAGTAATAGCGAACCCTCGTGTTGGGCACGCCGAGTTGCGTGGGGGAGAGCAAAAAGTGTTTTATATTGTATTTGTGGTGGCTGAGGACTTGCAGCATTCTGTTCCAGACCTGGGAGGTTTCGAAGCCTCTGACATTTTCCACGAAAAAGAAGCACGGAGGAGAGACGCAACGCTCAAGCAAATCCAACAAGTGCAACAGACCAGTGGACCTTCCGTCCTGTACGTCCAGCCGCTTGCCCCCTCGGGTGTATGGCTGGCAGGGGGGGGAAAGCAGCCAGAGGTCTGCCAGACCATCCACTTTCTTTAATGGCAAATGTTCTATGGAGACGCACTTCGGGCAATCACCAAAGTTCTGTACGTACACCGCATTGGCTGTTGAGCTTATCTCGTAGGCTGCAATGATATTCACGATTACTTCTTTTTGGGTTAAATCAGTCAATTGCCTCACGGCCTCAGAAAGGGCCAGCCGGAGGCCCCCAATACCACTAAAGAACTCTAAAACCCTCAGGGGCCCCCTTGGGGGCCCCCCGCCACTTGGAGAGGAGCGGAAGCCTGCGATCGGCATGGCCTGGCAGAAGCAACTTTTGAGGGTTCATCTGCTGTCGATACACTCCAGATTACTAAAGCATCACAACAAAAACCGCGACGCAATCAAACGGTTAGGGTTTAGGGTTTGGAGGGGAGGGAGAAAACCCAGAGCAAGCAATACAAACAAATACAATAAGGCGCCAACTAACGGCGCTATCTCCTTTAAACCCTAATCCCTATACATTACGTCCTTCTTTTTGAAATAAAAAATATCCCAAGGCAATCTAAACTCTCTTGGCCGTTGCTTTCTCTGGTGTACATACACCCTGACGAGGAGGCCCTGAGCACCCCTGAAGGGCCCCACACCAGCACTTGAGATTCCTTTTTTCTGTTTTTTTATCTCTCTGTGCATTTTAAATTGAATATTGAAAGAAACAAATTAAAAATGGAGGCAGATGGCGGCTGTGGGAGACTAAAAGTTCAATGCTCTCCTCGTGCTAGTACAGACAAACACAAAAAATGACCGAACGCGTCTGAGAGACAGACATCAGACAAGATCGGTAGCAGCCCATCCGACGATGTGTTTTATTTATAAATATAATGAAATGTATTTCTAAATCTGATGAAATATTTTCAACGCTATCCAAGGCAGGGTCCAACGAAAAGGCGAGGCAATCCTGTAGGGTGCGTACGTACACCTGGTTTTGATGTAGCATCGCAACTATTTGCCGAACTTTTGTATCCCCCTCATTTCTTTCTTAACACAGGAGTGCTTTTGCATGGCCCGAGGCCACCACTAAGGTATTGGAATATTTCATTTCTGACGGCAAGTTAAAGAAAGTTGTTTCTGGCTTGAGGAGAGAATTGTATTTCCAGTTAAATTAGTATCAATTAGTATTAGTTAATAGTAATGAATATTGTGAATATTAGTTACTATTATTTAGTATTATTTTATGAAAGATTTGAAGAAAATGTTTCTTGGCCTGTCGCGAGGCTTCAAACCCTCTAAACCAAGGAGCGGGAGCACCTGAAAGATCACCCGACCACCGAATTCGCTAGACGAGCCACAAATGAAGATAAATAAAGAGAACTCAAGGTAAATAAAGATCCGAGGAAGTTTAGAAATGACTGGCCATAACTCGTGTTTTATTTGAGCACCAAGAGCCATGTTTCAGGTGTCTCGGCACCTGCTGCCCCATATTGAAACGCTTTGGCGCGGCCGATTTATGAACCGTCACATCCTAAACCTCCCACCGTTAATCACTTGCGTTGACCGCGTCTATCGAGAACCTTAACCCCCTCCCTGAGCTGTCTGTACACCCCGTGAGCCGACGCACACTGCTAGCAGGGATCCCGTCTGTTGAAGGAGCCGTGAGAATCAGGGCAGATCATGCCCCATTGTATCCACGTCGAGTTTGGGGGAAGTTTCAATACGTTTTGTGAGGATCTCCACTCCGGTGTCTGTACACAGCAAAGTGTGTTCGAACTGCGCAGACGGAGAGCCGTCGGCGGTCACTGCAGTCCATTCGTCCGGCCAAAGTTCATCGGCAGAACGGCCAAGGTTCAGCATGGGCTCGATGGTGAAGACGTGGCCAGGCTTCAAAACCCCCACCTGCAAACAAAGCAAACTTTTCGTAAGTAGTGTTATAAAAAATCGTGTTTTAGTAAATAGTGTTTTAATAAGGAGTAAATAACTATTCGTTTAATGTATTTGAATCATCGGAAACAACCTAAAGACGAACGGCCTTGTTATTGCGGTAGTGAGGGACGCTGGGAGATGTGTGGAAAAGCTCTCCAATGCCATGGCCGCAGTACGACCTCACCACAGACAACCTGCACAAAACACATCATTCTACTGATAAATGAAAAGCCACTGCCGCTGCAAATGCCACCCAAATGCTTCTGCAGTGTACATACACCTCAATTCCGGTCAAGACGCACCCATACTTATCTGCCACTGCAGAGACCACCCGGCCAATGTCCCGGTACATCATCCCTGGCTTGCACTGCAAAAGGCAACCCCCAGAAATATTTACAAGTAAATAAAATAAATAAATAAATAAATAAATGAATAAATATATAATATATATCTATTCTGTATAATTGAGAGCCCAGTCGCCATCCCCTTGCCCCTCCAGTGATGCTGCATTATGTCGTTCGGGTGTATGTACACCATGTAAAGCCATTTAAATTCGTTTGTTGCTGCGTCCTCACTCACACTTTTAACTGCCTCCATAAGACACAAATAGGCTCCCTGTAATAGCCGTTGTTTCTCTGGGCCGACGGCGCCGCAGCAAAAGGTTTCGTTGAGGTCGCCGTGCATCCCCTTGAAAAAAACCGTGATGTCTACGTTTACGATGTCTCCCTCCTCTAAAGGCCTGAAGGAACGCCAGATCAAATAAAAGCAAGTCTACAAAACGGATAAAAACACGTAAAAATAACAACCATAAATACAAAAAGAGTTGAATACGAAATTAATAGGCCCCCTCTCCTTCCCTTGGTGTTCTCTTCTGTGTGAAGGGGGCCCCTTAGGGGGGGCCCTTAGGGGGGGCCCTGAGGGGGGCCCCTTAGGGGGGGCCCTTAGGGGGGGCCCTTAGGGGGGCCCCTTAGGGGGGCCCCTTAGGGCGGGCCCTTAGGGGGGGCCCTTAGGGGGGCCCCTAGGCGGGTCGGCAAGAAAGGTATTTTAAATGTATAATTGCTTATTAGATAATAAAAGGGAGACAAAAAGAGAAAAAACACAAAAGACGATGTGCCTACCGCCAGTCGGGTATTCCGTGGCAGATAACCTCATTAACGCTGATGCAGCACGACTTCGGAAAGCCCCTATAATTCAATGGCGAGGGATACGCTCCTTTCGATACAATAAACTCGTGGACTTTTCTGTCGATCTCCTCGGCCCGAACTCCCGGCTTAATAAGGGAGTGAGCCAAGTCCAGAGCCTCCCGCCCTAACAGGCAGGCAGCCCGAATCCGCTGTACATACACCGCAGCTCACTGGGTGGAGAAACACGGTGAGTTCACCGCTCCAATTCAAGCACTTGCTGTCGGAGCTCTGGTAGTTGAATTCGCAGCAGCAGCAGCAGACGAAACACGTACTTCAATTTCCTCGGCATTATGTACTTTGATTCCGGCGTGAGATCGCAGAGCTCTCTCACTAAGAGGGATGCCAGTGGCCGCGTAATCAGGCAGACACACAGAGGCGGGCACGGTGCGCCGGGCTGTGATGGGCCACGGCCTCAGAGCCCCAGTGAACTTGTAAGATACGAATTTGCTGCGAAAAGACAACACATTTACGGTGTACAGACACTGCAGGAACTCAGCTGTTTCGAGAACATGCACCGCATTAAAACCACTTTTACTTATTTAGATCTATAAAGCTGTACAGACACCGCAGAGATCTCTTCTTTCGTTTACAGACTGACCGGAGGTGAGGGTCGTGCCGCCAGGCCATGCGATCGCTCGGGTCGTAATTTTCATAGTCGCAGGTTTTCGGGTCTGACTGCGTTTCGAATTGCTTTTGCCTTATAATGAGGCGCATGACGTCATGTATTCCCTTGTGTGTTGGCCAGGCCTCTTTAAAGCAGCTCTGGGAACAGAAGCAATTCGGAGATATATTCAAGTCTACACACTTGGGGCAGCTCAGATATTTATCCCCTGCACTCTCTGCCCGCCCGCATCCCTGGCACTTTTGCCCCTCATGAGGCGCACTGCTGCTCGCAGAGGCAGAGGAGGCGGAGGCGTTGCCCGAGGCTTCCATTGAGGTTTTGTTCGGGCTCACAAAATGTACGGACAACCCCAAGGGCCTTGCAGTGGCTAGGGAGGCAGCGCAAAGCTGGCAAAACCACCAGGGTTCACTTCCTGTTTTCCTGAAACAGCTTTCAGCGGAACAGACAAGAAAAATGTCTGCACTGGCGCTAGGTGGAAAGTGGTGGTGAAATGAATGAGATTAAAAACTGTACAGAATTGTATTGAAACTTTTAAAAACCCTCGAAAATAACACTTCAAATAAATAAAATTGTAAATACGATTTGGGGGTTTCCAGACGAAGATTCAGGTTTCTGTGGTTAGTTGAATGGCAGCGACCACCGATACAAATGGGGCTGGAGATGGGGGCCTCTGCCCCTTTGGACGTTAAAACAAACATTATTTTCCTTTATTATTTCAGTTATTTCATTTGCATTTTATTCTTGTACATTTTTAATGAAATTTCTTTCATTCTGTACATATTCAACGGGGTTACTTACGGTGTATGTACACTGTGTCGGCGCCCCACACGCCTTCCTTCTCCCACCCCCGATTTCACTGTAATTCCAGCATATTCATTATTTTATTTTTTTTATTTCGCTCGCAATTACTATTTTTAATAATTAAAAAATCAAGCAAACCGGAAATGGCCAGGCTGGCCTCCCAGACTGCAAGCGAGCAAGCAGAAGGCGAATTTCAGGCTTTCTTTGGATTTTCCTCGTCAACTCTTTTCGAACTTCCATTATCTTCATTGTACACTTTTTAGCTGTTTGAGAAGTACCCTTATCTCTACGCCAGCCTTTCCAGTTTCAGGTGTCTGTACAGCCAGACGACTCTTTGAGTAAAGAGGATCCTTAGCACGTTGAACAGACGAAAAATGGCTCCTTTAGACAGAAGCAAGCGGCGAGAGCACCGCGGCAAACGCAAGGAAGGCGATGCATGCGATCCAGCCCCAAGTGAATCCTTAACCGAACAAATAAAGGAAAATGAGGACGAGCCGGAAAATGCTGCAAGCCGAGGAGATCTTCAAAATTTCCCTATCTGTGCAAACACGAAAAAGCAGCTCAAGTCGCTGGGATTTTCCGGGCTGCTGCCTGTGCAGTATCTTTCCTTCGAGCATGTCTATGAAGGTACACAGGCCTGCATGCATACAACTAAGTAAATACGAAGTAACTAGCCGCCAACTAAATATAAGCAAGTAAATACAAATCCCCACAGGAAATGATGAGTCCTAGTCCATGTGGAAAGCTAATCTGTTCGAATCAGATGCTGAGTTGAGGGGTCCCGTCGCTTGTTCTTTGTTTTAGGGTCTGACGTCGTGTGCAAGGCGAGGACAGGCACGGGGAAGACGCTAGCCTTTGCGTTGCCCCTGATCGAGCGATTTTATTGTGAGCGCGATCCCGACTCCTTTACACCCCTACCTCTTCCAAAGGGGCTCATCAAGAAGCAGCCAGGCTCACCAAACCTAAAGGTAAGCAGCAGCTGCGTAGGGCCCCCTAGGGAGGGGGCCCAAGGTGACCTTTCGCTGTGCAGCTGCGACAGAGAGGGTTTCGGGTTTTCAGGGTTCGAAAGAATGTGTAAATGGCATTTCTTTTCAGGTTCTAGCGGTACTTCCCACTCGTGAGTTGGCTCAGCAAGTGCACGCAGATTTTCGCCGGCTCTCTATGGGCCGCTTCGGCTGCGTCTGCATTTTTGGAGGGGCCCCCGAGGGGCCCCAGGTGAACGCCATTCGCCAGGGCTGCGACGTCCTAGTTGCGACGCCAGGCAGACTTTTGGGTTTGCTGGAACGAGGTGTAGTGACACTTGGAGCGGTGGAGGCTGTAGTGCTGGATGAGGCGGATAAGCTGCTCGAAATGGGATTTCGGGAGGATATCGAAAAGTTGCTGCGAGAGGTGCGACGGCAGAGAGAAGCAGCGGAGCAGCAAGAACCCACCGAAGCGGACACAAAAAGGCAACGTGTAAAAACACATCAGCTGCTGCTGTTTACGGCCACTTTTCCCAGATGGGCCAGGGATATTTCGAATACTTTCATGAGGAGCGATAAAGTATTTGTAGACGGCACGGCGTACCAGCAGAGACAAGAAAACACAAAAGAACACGCAGCTGTACATACACCTGGAGGGACGGGAACAGGCGGGGGTTTGATCGAACATTTGGCTCTTCAATGTCACTGGAAAGCAAGAGTCGACGCCTTGCCTCTCGTGCTGTCTCTCCACTCCGCCCGGGCAGCAGCAGCAGAGCAAGCAGCAGGAGCAGCAGCAGCAACAGCTGACGACCCTGCCTTGTGTGTTATCTTTTGTGAGACAAAACAAGAAGTAAATGAAGTGGCCCTCAACTCTGCCATCAGCAGCATGGCATGTCCTCTGCACGGAGACATCGCGCAGCAGCAGCGAGAGACAACTCTGAAGTCCTTCAAAGAAGGAAAATTCAAGTGCCTCGTCGCCACAGATGTGGCAGCAAGAGGATTGGATATTGCTGGCGTTCGGCTGGTTGTTCAGATGAGCCCCCCAAGAGATGTTGATACGTACATACACCGCGCGGGCCGCACTGGCAGAGCGGGCAGGAGAGGCGTCGCTCTCTTGTTTCATGAAAGGGGAGATGCAGGTTTTTTAGTTCAGATCGAAAAAGAAGGTTCTTTTCAGTTTACAAGGGTGGGGTTTCCTCAGCAAGAACGCATGCAGAGTCAACACCTCCTCATAACGCTGCGAAATATATTTCCCTATTTGAGGCTTCCAGAGACAAACGGCCTCAGCTCAGCAGCAGCCAAAGAGGGAGAGCAGCTGCTGCACTTCATATCGAAGAAGATACTGAAAAGGCAAGAACCTCAACATGTAGTTGTGGAGTTGCTGCGCCGTCTGGCGCAGGAGGATTTGCGAAACGGAGCTGTACGTACACCCCAGCTCTCGGCCCTCACAGGCCGTGCCGGCTTTACCTCTTACCAGCTCACGTTCAACCCTCCGCCCTGCCCCCCTCTTCAACGCTCTTGCGCCTACGTGTGGAAAGCATTGAAGAGCAAATTTACTTCTCCGGAAGCAGCCAGTTTACTCGAACAGATACAGTGCATGACGCTAACGGCTGACGGGTTCGGTGCTGTCTTCGAGGTGCCTGAGGGTTCGGTGGAGGCCTGGAATGAGGAGGTTTTGCGCCCGCTCGACGTGCTGGTGGGGTCGAAGGGAAGGGCGGGCTTTACAATCCAGAAAACAACGGAACTGCCGCAGCTGCAAGATAGTCTCTTCATTGCCAGACAAGAGGCAGAGCAAAACCCTCACAAAGACTACAAAAGCAAGCTCGCAGCAAGGTACAACCCAAACCACGTATCCAGCAGGAGAGGCGGGAGGGGGGGGGGCCAAGGTGCTCAAGGAAGAGGCAGCAGCAGCAGCAGCAGCAGCAGCAGCAGCAGCAGTAGTAGAGGATGCACTCGCTCTTCCTCTCTTGCAGGCAGGGCAAATCTTCGTGGTGGTTTTGCAAAGAACGGAAGGGCCTCCCTAAATGCCGGGTTTAGGGGGGGCCCAGCAAAGCGGCAGCGCATCGCATGAAGGGGACGAATATCCCTAAGGGGCCCCCCTTGTTCAATAGGCTAGGCGGCCCCTAAGAGGGGCCCCTCTTAGGGGCCCCTAAGAAAGGCCCTTCAGAGGGGCCCCTGGTGGTCGGCCGATAAGAGGCAGCTAGCCGCTCACGTCGCTGCGGCCAGCCCCACCTGTAGGGAGCAGCTGCAAGGCAGCCGAACGCATCTTTTGTCTTTTCTTGTTTCAACCTTTTTCGACTGATGCGTTCAGATCCAAATTGGGCAGAAATACTTCTGCTGACTTTGTTGCTTCGAGTGTACAGATATTCCGTTGCCAGAAGCACTAGGCAGGATGCTTGGGAGGCTTTCTGTTGGCTCTGATTTCCAAAGGGGCATGAGGCAGCACACAACCCAAAACCAGTGTACATACACTTGCTGCGCTCTGTATCTCGTTTCCCAGCTTTTATTTAAAGTGCTACACGGGAAGAGTTTTCAGGGAACTGGGCAGGCAGCTGTTTGCTTCTGCTGAAGACAGCAGGGGAATTTCGTGTTCATTTCTCGTGTGGACTGCCCGAGCGGTGCCTCCTAGTCCTCACCAGTGGTCCATTGCATGCAGAGGCAGAGGGCCCTGGCCAATGGACCAGTGGTCCACTCTATGCGGAGCGTTTTATTAGGTGGTAGATGGTTTTTACAACTTTTCCTCAGCAAGAAAAAAGATTTAGTATTATATTTTATTGGTATTATTGGCATTAAACAGGGAAAGTTGCTTATTTAAATGATTTGCTTTTGTTGAGGTTGTTCCTTCTCATCGTCAGATGTCATTTGGCGGTGTGTGCAAATATCGATAGGCCGCCACTGGATGACCCAGCCTTTTATCATCTAAACCCGAAACCCCAAATTCTAAACTCTGAATCCGAAGCCCTAAGCTTTTTCCCGGTGCTGAAGTAAGTTTTCCTTCAACTTGCATATACAGCCGAGAGTGTAGCGCGCGGCAAAGCGTTTCTTGTGTTCAATGAAAAAATATCATTAGAACATGTCTTTTATACTTTATTTATTAAAAATGTAAAGTTATAAATGTTCATAAATGTTAATAAATGCATTTAAAATGGTTTTTCTGGATGATCACGGCGGACCAGTGGCGTTCCGCCAGGATCTGTGCCGACACTTTCTTCGGAGTCCACAGCCCCATAAATACCATTAAACTAGAATAATGTTTGAATTTTAACAGTCAATCCATTATTATAAACAATTTAATTTTTTAAATGCCAATTTTGTCTTTAGAGCCTCCATCTGCACTCCTTTCTTCAGACTCGGCTGGCAGCAGCAGCTTACTGGCAGCAGTACAGCGGAAGCAACCGCCTTTTGTTTCTTATAAAACCATTAAAAGGTTTATCCGCGAAAATGAAAATAACAGTGGAAGCCACGGATCTTCAAAATGATCAAAAGTATTCTGTCATCGTTGAATCGTGGGAGACGTTAGACACCGTTCGAGGACTAGTAAGTACGGTTGAGGTGTTCGAGTAACCAGAAAACCTGAATGTAAACAGAGCCAAACACTGTTGTGTGTTTGCCTGGTTAGCTTTTCATGAAAAGTGTTTGGGGTTTGAATGGAATTGAAAATATCTCCTTCTTTCCCCCCGTTTTACTTTCGTGCAGCTGGCGGACAAAATACCAAACGCTAACACATCAAACCAACACTTTTATTTAGAAGATACACATCTCAGCAGCGAATTGCCAGTCGATCAACTCAGAAAAATGTGCAGAAGCGCAGGAGTGATAACAGACGCAGGTAGGCTAAACCCTAAACCACCAACACAAAACAGATGGACCGGACCACACATTGCACAGGAGGGCTGTATTCAGGGTTTAGGGTTTAGGGTTTAGGGTTTAGGGTTTTGTGTTTGTTTGTAGATGAGCAAGGCGGCATGAAACTTGCACGTTGTTTTGTCTACATAAACGCAGCCCCTCTCGACTTCGATAACATGATGCTGGATGGTGAGAGAGAATTTCTCTGTCTTTATAAAGCAGTAACAGTTGAACGTTGGTGCGAGTTTTTATTTATTTGCAGTGTATATACAGTTGAGGGTTCGCACTTCTTACCCGTCCCGATAAAGCAGTAAAAGTTGAACCTTGTACTTTTTATTCTATTCCTAAGAGGTGTATACACAGCTGAGTAGCAGCACCTCTTATTTAAAGTTGTTTCGTCTTGTAGACTTGATAAACAAGCTGAGAGCGAAGAGAGTAGGAGAGGAAAAGCAAATTGTCTACCGCATGGAGCTGGGGGGCTCGGAAAGAAAGTTTTCTATTTCCGTCGATTCTGCATCAATCACAGTAAACCCTAAACCCCACTAAAAGATTTTTAGGGTTTATAAAACGTATCTAGAAATGAATGAGGGTTTAGCACACACTGTCAGCTAAGGTTTAGGTTTCGAGATTTTAGGGCTCATTACTTTTCTAGGTGGAACAATTTAAATCGATTCTCATGAA